>LPNX010950522.1:356745-413288 GCA_001517045.1 Pseudotsuga menziesii | reverse complement strand
ACCCCCCCCCCCCCCACCCAACCCTTATCCTTAGTAAAAATCATGCATCCATCTCATTTGGTTGTGTTGACATAGCTGGCTGTAGTTTTTTAATTAAAAATTGCAAATTTAACATAATGTCCAGCTCCTTTAATGTTTATCTAGCATAAAATACCATCGGCTCAACCTTAATTGCCAAAACATAAACACTAAATCAATGGTGGGGATTTTGCCTAGCTCCATACCATGATTATTTACATCATTTATTTAAATGCAAACAGGGTCAAACCCAGGTTGTTACAACCCTCCACCGTGCTAGTCTTAGTAGTGTTCCCATATCAAAGTTGGCCATACACACTTGTCGGAGCCAACGGCATGCAATCTTGCTCCTCCATTTGTTTTTTGCTCCCGGACCGAGAGTCACCAAGTGTCCCTAAATGGCATTTTCATGTGACTTTTAACTTGAAATAACTTGGCAACCAGAGGTCGGATCAATAAGACATCGACTTTGTTGGTCTCCTAGCATGTCATTACCTCTAGTGGGACCTCTCCACCGCATTTGCATGGCCCAATGAGTTCATTGTGTATCGGTTTCGTAAACTAGGGTTTTGCTCAGTTTCCTTCAATGCAACTCTCGCATTGGTGGGTCAACTCTACAAAACCCTCCATCATTCCGGTATTGATAGTGTTCCCATATTGGCATTGGCCATACACGCTTGTCGGAGCCAATGGCATGCAATCTTGCTGCTCCGTTTGGTTTTTCACTCCCGGACCGAGAGTCACCAAGTGTCCCTGAATGACATTTTCATGCGACTTTCAACTCGACATAACTTGATAGTTGGAGTTCATTTCGATGAGCCCTCGACTCCGTTGGTCTCCTGGCATGCCATTACCTCTAGTGGGACCTCTCCGTCGTGTTTTCATGGCCCAATGAGTTCATTGTGCATCGATTTCATAAACTAGAGTTTTTCTCAATTTCCTTCAATGCAACTATCGCATTGGTGGGTCAACTTTGCAAAACCCTCCACCATTCTAGTCTTGATAGTGTTCCCATATCAGCATTGGCCATACACACTTGTTGGATCCAACGGTATGCAATCTTGCTACTCCATTTGGTTTTTCGCTCTCAGACCAAGAGACACCAAGTGTCCTTGAACAACATTTTCATGCGACTTTCATTTCGACATAACTCGGAAACCGGAGGTCGGATCGATGAGACATTGACTCCGTTGGTCTCTTGGCATGCCATTACCTCTATTGGGCCCTCTCCACCAGGTTTTCATTGCCCTGTGACTTTTATTGTGCATCCAATCACACGTGTATTATTCAATTTGGACATTGCAATCATCAAATATGACTATTTTACTAAAACCACTTGTTTAAGCCTAAGCATGGAAAATTTTAAGGATCATAATTTCTCAAAGTGTAGAAGCCTTGGTGAATCTTACTAATTCTTTAATTTTTAACCATAAAATGTTTGGTGATATATGAAATGTTCTTAGTGCCCAAATATTGTGTACTTGTATATTTGAATTTCAACTTATATTATCTTCATGATCGGGTATATTCTAGCATTGGTTATGAATTCTAATTTGGAAAAAATTTGGGTTGAATTTGTTAAGTGATTTAACACATATCTTGAAAATAATTTTTTTAACATATATCTTGAAAATAAAAGAGTAGATTTATTGATGTTGTAATTTGTTGTAATAAGAGATTTTGGATATGTTATATGCTTGGAAAGAGTGACCTGAGGGATGTATCTTCATGGTGCTAACGTACACTTGGACTAGGGTTTAATTTGTTGGGTTTCCTTGTGATATTAGGATGAAGATAAGTGAATATTGGACAATAGTGACCACCTTCACACACATGTTGAGGATAAGCAAATGAGCATATTAACCACCTTGGCACACATATTGAGGATAAGCATTGGAGCATTGTAACCACCTCTGACACATATGTCGAGGAGCACTAGAAACAAGAAGATGTGGTACACAACTAGAAGAGGAATGCATTACATGAGGAAACTTGGATATGCATGAGGAAACTAGGGTTTATATATGTAATTAAACCTTGGAGAAGGAGATATAATACTAGAGGAATTGATGGTTGTCTTGTAAAATCCGTAGCTCTTGTTGTGAAGGAAAAGGAGGTAGAATTAGGGTTCCAACCCTATAGAAGATACAAAGAAGAGAGCTAACATATTTGGTGATATTTTAGTCTCGTTCTTTTGTGATACATGGAGGTTAGGGAAAGACCGTAGAAAAATGAACTTGATAACTCTCGAGCTTCTTTTGATGCCTTGCTTAGAAGAAGATTTTTTTAAGTTTAGTTGATTTTCTATGGAGTTCTTGGTGCTTGTGTTGATGCAATAGTCAAAGTCCTAGGGTTTGAGGAATCATCCTAGGATAGACATGTTGACGTCAAAACTGGTGCTATACTTGTCTGAAGGGTCATGTGCTTCTATGATGAAATATGATTAGCGTTTATAAACCCTAACGAGGAAAACACGTATAGTGTGGATACCTTAATGACAACAATGATAGTTTGGGGCTAGCATCGCTTATGGTTTCCAAATATATATACATACATATCATATATATACATATATATAAGAACTATTTCAATTGTCTAAATATTGTATACTTCGAGATTTGAATTTTAGCTTATATTATCTTTATGATTGGGTAGATTCTAGAATTGGTTATGCGTGCTAATTTGAGATCATTTTGGGTTGAATTTGTTAAGTAAACTTTAATGGTGTTTATTTTGTTAGCTATCCTAAGTGAAAACATTTGGATAGGTCATCATGCACTTGTGTAGGCCATCAAGATGATGGCTAAGGAAAATCCTCTGAAATAAAAGGAACTTACTTGCCAAAATGACCCTTCAAACCATGATTATACACCCAAAGAGAACATGTCGCTACCAAAGAAAGAATCAATAGGGATGATGAGGATTCTTTTGGGATGCAAATTGTATATTTTGTATTCTTGTTGATTTGCTTTATGTTTTCAAGATTTAGTTGTTTAACTTACAAGACTTTTCCAAGAAAATTATAAATATAGAATATTGAGCACAATCATTATGATAAATTACAATGGCTCTCTCTTCCTTTTACATTGAATAGATGAGAAATTACAATGGTTGTTTCAATTGTCCAAATATTGTGTACTTGGAGATTTGAATTTTAGCTTATATTATCTTTATGATGGGGTAGATTCTAGCATTGGTTATGCATGCTAATTTGAGATCATTTTGGGTTGAATTTGTTAAGTAAACTTTAATGGTGTTTATTTTGTTAGCTATCCTAAGCGCAAACCTTTGCCAATAGGTCATCATGCACTTGTGTAGGCCATCAAGATGATGACTAAGGAAAATCCTCTGAAATAAAAGGAACTTGCTTGCCAAAATGACCCTTCAAACCATGATTGTACACCCAAAGAGAACATGTCGCTACCAAAGGAAGAATCAATAGGGATGATGAGGATTCTCTTGGGATGCAAATTGTATATTTTATATTCTTGTTGATTTTATTTCTGTTTTCAAGATTTAGTTATTTAAGTTACAATACTTTTCCAATAAAATTATAAAGATAGAATATTGAGCACAACCATTATGAGAAATTACAATGTCTCTCTCTTCCTTTTACATTCAAGTAGGAATGATAACAAGTATATTCACTTGGATTTTGATGACACAATGACTTGCAAGAAATTCAAGGCTTTTTCTTGTATTTTGCCAAGTTATGGATGTTTATATACCACTGTAAAATTTGTTTAAGTATGGTTGGGAATGATTGTTTAGATACAGTCCCTTTAGGGTGTCTTTGTGCCACTTTAAATTGGGTTTTGGACAAATCTGAGGGGAGGCGTTAGTGAGTGGGTAAGATAGGAAGGCAAGGAAGTGACTTTTTCTTCATTCATTCATCTATTGCATGTTAATTTATTCTTATAAACTCTAGGAATAATCCTATTATAGAGCCTCTTTATCTCATGATTTTTTAATGTATGAGTTGTGGAAGATGAGATATGTTTTACTTATTTCACTATGGTTTATAAAAGGAGTGCTCATCAAGCTCTAACCCTAGCTTATGTGAAGTAATCCATTCTTAAGATTTGAAGTATTTCATTGATTAGTCTATAACAAATATGTGACATATGACTACAATCCTCGGCATGCTCATATACAAACAAAAAGGTACTTTATAAGAGGCCACAAGAGATGGTTAGGTAGGGTTGGTGTTAGGGTTTCCCTCCTAGGTTAGGGTTTCATCATTGATTCTAAACCCTAGATTATGCATGCTAACCCGAAGTCAAACAAGTGCTTCCTATTGTAATTTGGACAATGAATAAGACTGTAGGTGTTAGTATGTTGGTTCAATAGGAGTTAGGGTTCTATAGGAGTTAGAGTTCAACAAAGGGCTAGATGACATTCTTCATGAAATTCGCCTTGAGGAGAGAAGAAAGTATTTAACTTTCTAGCTTTCGTGAGAGAAGAAGGCTAGGGATTGTGGCATTTGAGAAATCCTAAGGTTACTTGGTGTGCTTGTTGTAATGATTCTTTTTGGAATGAGTGACCAACTTTAGTTAGGATTGATTCTTATCTAGGAGTTGTTGGTAGCTAGGGTTTCAGAGAGATTGACTTGTAGAATCCTAGGAGGGATGCTAAGGCTAGAGAAGGGGTTTTCAAATGGGGAAAAGGTCTGATCCTAGAGGTCGAGGATAGGAGTATGGGATTCCAAGCTTAGGGTTAGGAAATGAGATAGGAGAGGTGGAAAGGTAAGCGAGTAGGTTAGGAGATGGAGAAGGGAGGAAGGGTTTGGAAGGGTAGAAAGCTATTGTTTTAGGTTAGGTGTCTAGTTAGGTCTAGGTCCTTAGGGTTTAGGTTTGCAATAACAAGGCTGCATCTAGGTATGAAAAGCTGAGAGAACAAATGGAAGGGCTAAGGGGTGAAGGGATTCTTGGAAAACTAGAAAAAGATCTCGATAAAATTATTTGGTAGCAAGAAGAATACTTCATGGAAAAATTTGCTAGATTGAAAAATTATTTGCACTATGATTTACAAGATCGGGTATTTGGTATTTAAAATTATCATTGTTATTGTACACATTTATGCAGTTGTGTATTTTTTTGTTAACTAACCTACAGTGTTAAATTTTTTATGCATTTTATTGTGAACATACAGACTTTATTGCTTCGTCAACAATAAGTATTGCAAGTGCATCAACTGTAAACTACTACTGCATTCGACATAATGTATGTAAATCTGTAATAAAATGCAAAGTAATATAAAGAAGTGCAAAATGATATATTAATATACACAAATTTCCAATCATATACAGTAGTAGTGAAAACTGAAACATCATTCCCAATGTCTATACAATGGCAAATCATGCCGTATACAAAATATGGCCACTCGTGCCCTATACAAAATATGGCAACTCATTCCAAAATGTCACATCATGGCTAGTGTACATAGGATGTCTCTCAATCCTCTTGCCCACCCTTGGAGCTCCTAGGTGCACCTCCAAAATCGATCTTCCTCTTCTTCAAGCTAGAGGAAGCTCGGTTCTTCTTACCGCTTCGACCACCTCTCCTTATGCTTTGAAATGACCAAAAGCAAATGTCAACTCCTACAGGAAATTATACAAGTATAAAACACAATTTAAAAATCAAAATTACGTTTTCAAATCTTAAATATCTCACCTCATACGAGACTATAAGTGGTGAGCAGCCTACCTTCCTCCATGATCCAAGTCTCTCGACAATGCCTCCCTGCAACATTTAAACAGTAAGATAACTCATACAATTTACTGCCTATGTTAATTTTCGTTAATTTTTCATGATATTTTCATAAACTAATCAATCTCACCATGAACACAACAGGTTGGTCCTAGGGGCTGGAAGGTGGAGCAATCGACTGGTCCTCAGGGGTGGCAGGTGGAGCAATGGGCTGGACAACTTGCTCTGATGCTAGGATGGATGGCATAGAGGAGGATGTATCCACATCGACGTTGGCTACAAAACTAGGGGGCACAATGAGAGAGGGTGTGGACTTGAGTGGGAGAAGTGGTGATGTACAACGATAAACCCCAACTGGCTGTAGAATGGAACGGGACACCCTGGAAGAGGAAATGAGGGTGGTGAGGGAATATGGGGGAGGGGGCTGAGGTCTGGGATGGGGTGGAGGGATGGGTGAATGTGGATGGATGGTGTATCATGGTCAGAGGGGGGAGGGTGAAAACATGGGAAATTACAAGGGAGGGGGTGGATGGGTGGGTCGAGGGGGAGTGATCGAAGGCTGTGACGAAGAAGGGAGAGATGGATGGAAGTGTGGTGGTGGATGGGAGGCAAGGGATGGATGGAACGGGGTGGAGAGGGATGCAGGAAAAGGGACATGTATGCCAAGGGCTGCACCTGGCATATATGGTGGGAAAAAGGTAGTCGATGGAGAGATAGGGACACCGACGTGCCTATTTACTCGGACCTGCATACATATTCATGGCCTCGTATATTAGTACATAAAAAATATAGCTATACAAATCTAAGCCATCAAAACTGAAATTAAATTTATACTTCATTACAAGATACCTGCTCACGAGGGGATCTGTTGATCCCCGACGGGGATGGATGGTCACTCACTCCTATAGACACATGTTCATTTGCACAAAAATATTTAGATTCAATTACTAAATATTAACTACATTGGACGATGAAATAAACTACTAACATTAAATTTAATTACTGAAAGAAAAATACCTCTGTGTATGGTGTTGTGATGTCCTCTACAGCTGCCATGGCTCCATCTAGGTTGAAGGAACCAACGTCCTCCCACCTGGGTGTTGAAGACTTGGCACTTAATAGTTGTGCATTAAAAAAAATCAAGTCATCAACATCTGATTCTAAGCTAAATTTATTAGAAATTATGAGATTACATAATGTATAATCAATAATTAAACATTAAATAAAACAATAACTAACCTGGTGTAGGTAGCTCTCTATGGCATGTTCCTGCATGGGAACATGGCATGGATTCCCACAACGAGAACAACGATGTGGCACTGGTCCCATCGAGCTGGATGGATCATCCTGGCTACCACCTGTAGATTCTCTCCATCGCCCACCACTAGTAGACCATGTAGAAGTGTGTCTCTCGGCGTAGACACAAATTTGGTATGCTTGAGAGGGTGTCATGTGACACATCTAACGGACTCATGGATCTCATCTAGCCTGCTACCTAACCCAGGGGGTTGACGAAGTGGGTTTGGCTCTCACCTAGGTATAGGAGGTCCTCTGAGTGGGTTCTGGTGGGCATGAGGTCGATCTTAGGCTGAGCCAAAACTGACGCCCTCGAACTTGGTGATGTCGAAGTAGTTCACATGGAATCCTAACACAAACTCAGCCCACAGTTTCCTAAGAAAATACTGTGGGACCTCAACATTGTTGCATGGAGGCTTGTCAAAAACCATGAACCATCTCTTCCTCCAGTTTTCTCTCTATAACTAGTAATTACACCAGTCCATGAAAACTCGCCTCTTCCTCACATCTGGAGGCTGTCCTGTTCTCGAATCTATAAATGTGCTCCACAATTAGGCTTTTGTGATATTCAAGTTTTTTATATCCTCTTTGGATAAACCAGTGCCATAATATTCTCTCATTCGAGCCCTATATTCAGTCAAATTGGTTATCTCATTGTGGGAAATGTTGATAGACTCTAGTATGTTTTGTAGTGATGTGGTGAGGGAAACCCGAAAGAGTTCCCTAGTGTTCTTCAGTTCTTCACTCAAAATTCTTAATTGGTTTAAATCCACATGTAATTCATCTTCAAGGTTTTCTTTGTTTAATTCGGGGTTTGGGTCCTCTGATTAGTTTGTTTCATTCCTTTCTTAGGATGGTTCATTGGTATTTTTCATTATGTTTAGGTAATTTGTATCTACAATATCAAATTTTACCCATTTTAATTTATTTGCAATTTTTTTTAATTTTGTATTTTATTTGCAAAGCAATAAAAACATTAAAATAAACAAAAAAAAATGGCATCCCTACTCCATCTACCTACTCCATCTACCTACTCCAACGTAGTGGGTGTTTTTTTAGGCAGCTTGGACACTTTCTTTGGGCTCCTTGGGTGTCATTTTCGCCTCCTTGGAGATCGTTTTCACCTCCTTGCGCGGTCGCGAGTGTGTTGTGAAAAAAACAAAATTATTCACTATTTTTTTTAAACACAGGGATGTGCACGCATCCCTATATGCGATTGCACAAAACACGCGCACACGTCCACATACGCGTGTGTGAACTTACACGCGAGCGCGACATTAGGGGCGCATGCACGCTCCTATTGTCCACGCTGGGAATCCGGTGTGGAGGTTCACCACTGCCGAAGTAGAAGCGCATATGCGCGTCCAAGGGTGTGTGCACATTCTTGTTTTTTTCCGTTCGCGCGCTCTTATTGCATCATATTTGGGTAGCAACTTCTTGTGAGCGCCCTTATATTACATTAGTGTACATGCTTATATAAGATGTTGAGATGCTTGGGTGACTACCCGTTACGTTCAGTTACAAAAGAAGTTATAACGGTTCAGAAGTTCAACCGCCGCAGACGATTGGAAGACGGAGGCATTCTGTCGATGTTCGACAATCGTCGATATTGAAAAGGTATGTTGTATGTCAAGGCGAACCTGTCGAAGCAAAGCGAACATGTCGAGGCAAACCTATTGAGGCGAACCTGTCGAAGCAAACATGTCAAGGCGAACCTATTGAAGCAGTCGAAGTGCTAGACTTTGTCGAAGGTTGACAACCTCTTTTAATTAATTCGTTTCTTAACCTAGATGTATAATAAACTTTACTCATGTCACTCAATTTAAGTTATTAAAAACCTTAGAGATAATATTTTAAAAGTTAGAGATGAGATGTGCATGCTCATCGCTAGATGTAAATTTCCCAAATACTGTTAGTGTCCTCCATCCGGAAGTGTCTTTTGAAGACAACGTATCTAGCATAAGTAAAGGTGTTGCATATACTCGGGCCATGGCATTTGTGAAAAATGTGATGTAACATATTTGTATATTAATGCAAGATCTTTTGACAACCATCGTTGATGCTCATTCTGATTCAGTGGAAAAATCTGAAAAAAATGGCCATCGTTAACATATTTTTATTGTTTTCTACCTTCATATTTGTTTTATTCTTGGCACGTCACGAATACTGATAACAAGATGGAATGGCAGATTAGATTGATTGAGATTCGTCCTTGGCAGGAAGAGAATAAAAGTCGGCCTCAGCGGGAAAGCAAAATTATATTCTAAATGTCCATGCCGACTGTTGAGCTTTTGGGAAAGAGATCATTATTATCCGAACAAAATATTTTGCATCTATACGGTGTTCCTGATAAATATCCAAAGTTCGAAGGAATGGCTGCTGTTGAGCCACAGTTTGCGCGCGGATTCATATGCATTGCAAGCTGACAAATGGCAATGTCTGCATGCATAGCTATGGATAAAATATGAATCGAGAAGCCGACGACAATCTTTTCTCAAGGAATCCACAGCACTGTTTGAATTAATCACCTTTCATTGCTTAATGGAATTCTTATGAAACTTCACTGCACATAAAGAGATAAGCTGTTTTTAGAGTTTGTATTAAGGTGGCCATGTTATGGTGAGATGGTGGGATATGGTTAAGGGGTTTTTAAGTTGAAAGATGTTTATACTAAAAATTTAATCATGTTAAGGGTTAGTAAGACCAATGACAAACTTGTTAATTAAAGGTTCTTCTACTTTATTAAAAATCCAACCATGTTAAAGGTTGGTAATACCAATAACAAACCTGTTTAATTAAAGATTCTTCCACTTTATTGATTCTGTCAAAAAATATAACCAAGTCAGTTTTAACTTAACAGTTAAACTACTCGACAAACCACTGAAACAGCTCATGTGTTAAAAAACATATTGACTATTCATGAGTACCCAAAATGTGAAACGAGAAAGACGCCATATGCCTGTCCAAATCTGATAGAAATCCCAAAAAAAAGATGCGTACAAAGACACCCATAAAACAAAAACCTTGTTCTGGAATTTCTTGTGCCAAATAAGGCCTGGAATAAGATCCGTGGAAAGCAAAACCTTCTTTTCGAATTAATGAAAAGAAAATACTCTTGGTAACAAGCGAAATTTGCTGACGCCATGCAGAGGTCATCAGAGTCTATATATGTAACGATATTTGTAGAGAATGAAAATGCATCTCAGGTCTTTATGAGTATTTGAGTTGTATAAAGAAACAAACATTTCATATTACTTGCTTTCTGGTGAAGGGCTTGAGTAAAAAATCCGCATGGCCATCACTGAGCTGCACCAGAGATATGTTAACTTCCTCACAGCGCTTTTTGAAGAGGTACCTGATGAGTTTTTATTTCTACCCTGAAAGTACTCCAATTATGTATGCTAGCTGACCTTGCTGAAACTTCCAGATTTTTATTGCAGGGCTTTCTGGATGAGCACTTCACTAGGCTTCACCAGCTGCAGGACAAAAAAAATCCTCACTTCGTTCAAGAAGTGATTTCTTTGTTCTTTGAGGACTCGCAGAAATTGCTGATTACTTTGCAAAATACACTGTATATCTATAATCTCTCTCTCATATGTGGCAACTGAATGCACAATGAGTATTTCAATGGCATCGTTTAGCTATACATGAGATTTTTAGGCAAAGAATAATTGAGTTAGCTCTACATGATAATTTTAAGGCAAAGAGTAATTGATATAACCATGTAGATACAAAACCTTTACTTAAACTTTGTTAAGATGTATTTATACTTTGTTATTAGAAGTTGGAGAATATGTTTTAATATAATTAAATATATTAAAATTTTAAAAGGCTTATAGTTTTTGTGGATAAAGTAGTAGGGCTTTTCAGATTGTTTCATATTTCAATCAAAACCACTTAAAGGTATAAGATAAGTTGATATAAAGATGTTAGGTTTTTTCTAAATTATTGAGAATGAGGAAGATAGAATAAAAAAATAAAACCAGCATAGATCCATCTAAAAGGGGGTCTACCAAGCACAGAGAGGGATCAAATTATAGTAATGTTGTTTTATATATATGCAATTCTAAATAATTTAAATTTAATTTAATTCTACATGTTATTTTTAATAACATTTTTTTTTTTTTATAAAGAATACTTGTCAACTCTAGGATGAGCACAGAAGGAGTTACACATCTCTCCCCTACTGCCCTGTAAGATACACCTCTACCGTGCAATAACATTTTATTTTATTAAATTAAAAATAAACTTTCAAAAATTTCATAATAAAATAATTGCTGAAATAAACTAAAAAGTGTTAAAAACTTGATAGTGAAATAACCAACTGGAAGCATAAGAGTGAAATTACAATTTTATATTTATGTGACACTAAGAAGGTTGCACTGAAATAGTAGTTGTTAAAGTAAGAACAAATTGTCCCGAGCTTTATAGTGAAATAGTTGATAAAATAAAAATAAGATGTATATGAGTGAAATTACAATTTTATATTTATGTGACATTAAGAAGGTTGCACTGAAATAGTAGTTGTTAAAATAAGAACAAATTGTCTCTAGCTTTACATTGAAATAGTTGATAAAATAAAAACAATTTGTCACCAACTTTACAGTAAAATAATAATGAAATTAGAATTTGATATCGTTGTCATACTTATAAGGTTGCAAATGAACATCACTTTCTAATAGAATGTGATGCATACTAATTGAAAAATAATATAATGATTTAAGAATATTTTTGGTAAAATATTTGAAACACGTGAATAAAATTTAAATAAATATTTATTTTTATTTAGGATAAATAATTCCATTTTACAATTCCGACATCAACCTGAAATCTGTGAATGAAATAAATATTAAGTTTTTATATCCAATTTAAACGAATTTTGCATATTTATAATGTTTTCCTTCAATGAGCTTGCAGCAATCAGGAACCATTGGACTACAAAAAAGTTGATACCTGTCTGCACCATTTGACTGGCAGCAGCTCAAGGTATTTTAAGATTTGATTGCAACTAACTTGCATTGCCTTCATTTCTAAATTAAAAGAAATGTTGAGTAAGAAAGTACAAAACCGCTTTTAATATATACAAAACCACTTTTGATATAATAATGAATAGCAACGAGCATAGATAGATTTGCCGCTTTTAATATAATAATGAAGAGCATAGACAGATTCTATTATTTTACTGATGCAATGCAGGGAAGCACTATAGGCCGGACTAATTCTGGTATGATAAATCTTTTATATGAACAGTATTGGGGCATGGCGCGTGAAGAATGTATGCACATCATTTCGAGCCTTCTGTGAAGAGAAAAATATAAATGGGTAACTAGATGTTCAGAGACATCAAACTCTAGTATTAATTTGTTAAAATGTTATGTTCTTGTAACACCATCCCAATAAGTGAAGTTGCTTCTTGTTTTTTTTCGTCATTGCTTCTTGTTTTCCTTCGTCACTACAGATGCGTGCAGTGCCTACAAAAACTGAAACAGGAGTATTACCTTCTCAAGGATAAGCTGGAGTTTCTATTAGAGGTAATCTATGATTTAGACATGCAATCACTTCTTATTTTAAAAACACTACATACAGATTCTGGAAAATAGATTTATAGTTTTGTTGGTAACGTACTGATTTTTCCTCGTTTTTCTGGTAAACTGCAGATTGAGCAACAAATCCTGCGAGGTAATGGAACCATATCTGCGATAGAACAAGTTTAACCTCTGATAGGCGCATCTGAAAGTGTTTTTTATTAGAGGGATTGAGGATCACAGTGACAGGATAAGGGATTGAGGAGCATAATGTTAATGAACGTTCATATCGATGACATATTTTCTTAATATTACGGTATTTTATGCTCTTTTCAGGCTCTTTTAATCTTCTGTAAATGCTTGTCCAATCTAAGGCATCTTAATGCCCTTTAATATGGAATATGGAATGTCATAGATATATGGAAGGTGGTAAAGAACTGTGAACACCTGTTAGATTCATGTCACTTTTAAATACCTTTTTTCCTTTTTGTATTAGTAAATTGTATTAGTAAATGCATTAATCTTCAATAAGATAAAGATAATTTCCTGTGATGATTTGTTGTGAGATTCGGTAGAAATGAAGGGTTGCCCCTAGGGATCCGATTCTGCGAACTACTCATAATTTCCTGTTGCTCCACCCTGTACTTTGAGGTCCTTTCTAAATTACCCAAAGCCTAAAATATTTACTTTTATATTTATTTAGTTCTGTTACATAAACATAGCTTGAGAGGAATCAAACACTCATACACGGTTAACATAAATAATGAATTTTGGATATTATAGACATAAGTTTGGATGTATCTTTTACAAATCATCATTTAAATGTATTTTGGATATTATAAAAATAAGCTTAGATGTCTTATTTACATTTATTTTATAACTGATTCGTTAAGCAAGTTGGTTGTGAAAAAATCTGTATGAAGTTTTACGGTTAACATAGATAATGAATTTTTTATATTATAAACATAAGTTTGGATGTATCTTTTACCAATCATCATTTAAATGTATTTTTGGATACTATAAAAATAAGTTTAAGCAAGTTGGTTGTGTAAAAATCTGTATGTTTTAAATTTCAAGGCGTTTGGATTTTTTTTAAATTTGAAAGGGTTTGATTTGTTTTAGCATTTTATTAAGAAAAAAATTTACGTGTATTGTGAAAATGGGAAAAAACAAGAAACAAAAGGTGAGAGAAAAATAGATTATGATTATACTTATTTATTATTATAAATTATTATTGTATTTTTTATATTATGATTTATTAATGAATTAACAAAAAAATAATGAATTAACAAAGAAAATTTTTGAATTGCTTCGTTTGAAGAAGGGAGTTGTAACACATCTATGGAGTGATCTACATCCTATTAAAAGAAAGCTCAATTTTTTGGCAAAACAAGACCTCTACTTGATCTTCAATGATGATGATGATGATGTTGGTTAACGTCCACTCACTCATACCAAATTGGACTATTGGGCCCAAAAGAAACGCATTATTTAGTTTGTTTTAAAATTGTATTTCTATGTTCAAAGAGTTTGGAGAGAAGCCTCTCGAGCTCACTATAATTTTGACAAGTTAAAAGGCTGAGAAGATCAAAATTACAACAAGGATTATGAAACTGAGATCTAATGTGGGTGTACGCAGGGCATTCTAAGAGGAAGTGTTTTTCATCCTCAATGTTCATATTCTCACAGAGATGGCAGATCATTTCTACCCATGATGTTTTAGGAACTGCCCAACGACCAGTTTCACTATGAAGCTCATGAGAGTCTGTTCTTATCTTGGCTATATTAATTTTTTTCTTTGAACTTGTTAAAACCGAGAGATACTTTTGATCTTCTAGAGTATGGTTGATGACCTCCTTATAATATCTTAATTTTCTTTTATCCTCTGAATCTTTCTCACGCCACATTTTCTCCTTAAACTTAGAAGTGACAATATTTTTAATGTTATTTATATTTTGCAATGCAACATTTTCGTCGATCTCCCAACGGTTTAACCAAGCCCTCGTATCTTTATTTTGCAATACAAATACACACAATACCACAAATATTAATTAATGAAAACATTGAATGGAGAGAACGAAGTACCCTTAAGGGGGATGACACCTCCCTTTACCTTTTTGTGCTAAAATATCCCTTAATGTTGTAGGGTTGAATCATCCAAAATATAATTGGAACTACTATGGCAATAAAGATGCCCTAAGGTGAATCAACAAGTATTAACTGTTGGAACCAAGCTAATCACAAGAGATCCTTATAGAGGCTTTGGGCATCATAAGTGCAAGAATCCCAGGGGCATGGGAGAGGTGGAAAAGATATAGATGAAGATGTATCATAAATCTAAATGTGTACCTACGAGATAGGATTTTGAAGGTAGAAAAGTTCAAGAGAATCCAAGAGACTTTACAAATAGGAATAGGAAAATATAAGTAGGCTAGAGAATGACCTCAAAACATACATGTACATTATGTTAGTAATTTGGCAGCCCAAGACATATGACAAAGTCATACAACATGGTCTGAGTCCACAACGTGGGTACTAAAATACTATGTTTTGTGTTTTAAGGCAAAAACTGTCCCTCTATTATGTAGGTTGCGGAACACGGTTGTGGTAGACCCTCTTTACCAACCCATGGTAGAGTTTCGGCCATGAATTGGGAAGAGTTAAGGAGGTTTGCCTCACTTTGACACCATAAATAAGAACCCAAAATGGATTCGGTTTGTAATGGACCCATAATGAAGCATCTAAGTAGTTATGGAGCCAACCCAATGTTTTTATTCCAAATCAAACCATAAACTCAATAAATACCCCACATAAGAGACTCGAACGTCCACATTAGAGGAAATTTGGGGTCTAAAACAGGCCTTATAAGAAAATGCACCAACAATAAATTTTGTGAGTTGGAATTCAAGAACCAATAGAATTTCAATAAAATTAGTCAACCATAATGGTTGAATAGACATATTTGTCATAAAACAAAACTACTTTTTTTGTTCATATTTTCGACATATCTCCCTATGTTTTTACTCAAATTTCAAGCGAGGGAGCTCGTTGGATGTGAAATTTGATTTCGCATCCAACGAGTACCCACACTGCATACTTTTGACGGACCCCGCCACCCCAAAAACAAGAAATACCTGAAAAAACGTGATGATGGCATCATCATCACGTTTTTTCAGGGATTTCTTGTTTTTGGGGTGGCGGGGTCCGTCAAAAGTATGCAGTGTGGGACTCGTTGGATGCGAAATCAAATTCTGTATCCAACGAACTCTCCTGCTCAGAATTTGAGTAAAAACACAGGGAGATATGTCGAAAATACGAACACAAAAAGTAGTTTTTTCATTATTCCTCCAAAATTAATAACTATTATTTTATTATTTTAACTATTATTTTATTATTTTCCTTAGGAGGCCCATTTTAGACCTCAAATTTCCTCATCCCAATCAATAATGAAGGAGTAAAGATCAAGAAATGGAAGGTGGTAAAGGACCTTACCAAATTATTAAGCATCCCTAAAAGGTCATACATCTAGGCTAAGGTAAGAAAAAATATAAGAGGTTAGAGCATCATATAAAAGAATCTACAAGAATATCCACTCATCATAAGGTAGGTCTCATGTAGACATGGCGCAAAAGAACATCACATAGTGGCTTTCCAAATAGGTAGGCATATGTGAGTTCTAAAGCGATAAATCCATATACACTACATAATGTCCCATTTGTAGGAGTTGTTATCCATGAGATGTGAATAATAACTAGTAAGGAAAGAGAGAACCAAGTAATGTGAAAGAAGACAAACTGAAAATAAGAATAGTAACAATAGCAAGTCAATGAT
Organism: Pseudotsuga menziesii; assembly: GCA_001517045.1. Taxonomy (NCBI): domain Eukaryota; kingdom Viridiplantae; phylum Streptophyta; class Pinopsida; order Pinales; family Pinaceae; genus Pseudotsuga; species Pseudotsuga menziesii. The sequence continues at coordinate 396,910 of LPNX010950522.1, read as the reverse complement.
CCATGTGGGAATCCCTACTAGCGAGTGTAAATAGAGCTAATGCATCGATATGGTGAGAGCATAGTCTCCATTGTTCAAATTCACTTAAGTTCCTAACAACTTCATTGAAACGGGTTGCCTTGATCAACAATGCAAATAAGAATGCTATCACACACTTGCGCAAGTAATATGATGTCAATCACATGTAAGAAAAATAAGAAAGAAATATTAAAAGACATGGGATGCATTGTAAATAACATTCTCATGATAAGGGAATAAACATTATTAGTTATTATACAAGTAAAAGATAGCAAGTAAACTATGACATATAAAGGATGAGATTATATAATGAGCAATGAATTCAACTATTATTTTGTAAATAAAGGTTAAAACATGAAAGGAATCTAACTAATATGGAAAAGATATAATTTATATTGTGTAAATAAAGGTTAAAACATGAAAGGAAACTAACTAATATGGAAAAGATATAATTTATATTGTGTAAATAAAATGGAAGGACGAGAGAACTTGAATGCATTCTACTTATATTTGTTTATCTGGGTGGGAGCCAAATTTGTAGGAGCGTGTCAAAATTGTTAAAAGTATAGCATCATGAGTCATTCTCCAATCCAATCTTGTGAAACTAGGATTGGGACTCATGTGTTGAGGTAGGGAGCATGAGTTGGACTCAAGAACTTGGAGTAGAATTCTTGGGTTGGACTCAAGAATGACTAAGCCTTCAATTTAAAAGTTTATTCCTCATGCGTTGAGGTGAATACTTTGATATATCAAAGTGATGATGTTGTAAATTCTTGTTGGACAAGGATCGGGACTTGTGTGTCAAGTCATATCCTCATGTGTTGAGGTGGACCTCCAGTTATAGAGGCAAATTATTTTCTTGTTGAATTATTAATGTTGTGTGATGTATTGCAACCATGGTCATTGGATTCTATTAAGTCTCCTTGCAACCATGGTCGTTGGATTCTATTAAGTCTCCTTTAGAGTATGGACACCTCTAGAGTGAATTACTTTAGCATGTGATCACTTGGTCTAAGAGTAATATAATATGATCACAACATTAGCTAAATATTCTTAGTATAATCCGATATGATAAATAAATTAAAGTTAGCACATATTGACCATGCAGTAAAGTGTTGGTAGATTTCGTTGCAGCGACGTGTCTATAGCATACTTTATCCTTTACTATAGGGGGGTGAGTCCTAATCGACAAAAATACATGCAATAATTGAAAGCTTCCTAAGATTTCTAAGCTTTTTCAAAGGGTAGAGAGGGGAGGAAGAAAGAAGATTACCTATTGAAGTGTATAGTTCGCGGAAGATCCATTTGCTTGAGCATCCATGGCCTTTAGGCCACTATTTGCATCTTGTTTTCTATTTCCTTGCCCCTAGCTTTTGAAAACCTTGAAAAAACTTGAAAACTATCTACCAAATATTGACAAAAATATATGAAAATAATCACAAGATTTGGGGGAAACTAGAATTGCATCATATTGAAAATAGGAAGGAACTGATTGCAACCCAATGACATAGGTGAATCCCTTTCTCCTTTGCTCTAAACCATCCTTCTCCATCTATGCCAATGATCACAAAAACTTGATATGGAAAATAATCTATCTAGCCCCCAAATCCTTCACCATGCCTTTTCCTTTCTCTCGTGTCCTCCTCTATTCACCTCATATGCCTTATGTATATAGCATTGGGGTTTGTGCACCCAATCACTTAACCATGGATGTGGGATTAAGATTTTCGAATCTTTTTTATTATTTCCTTCAAAAAACCCACTTTACCTAGTTTTAAGGCATCAAACTTGATTTTCAGTATTTCCAGGACAATTCATACCCATGCTAGGCATTTTTTCATTGTATGAGTTATAGGAACTAGATTTTGGCCCTTGAGTGGTCATGGACTTGGCCTCGTTAGAGCCAACTTTGTCCTCAAACATTCCTTCCTTTGTGGAAGCAGTGGTCAAATGAGAGATTGAAACTCTCAACTATTCCAAAATTTTGATCTTCATGTTGCAGGAGAAATAGAAATGTGTTTTCAAACCAACACTCTCAAGGGTGTTAATTTTATTGTTAATAGATGCCCCCTAATGTGTGAGGTCTAAAGATATACTGAGGGTTGAAACACATTGATTTTTTTTTATTATGATACTTTCTTGTACTAATACTCTTTCGTGATAAAGGCATCATGGAAAAGGATGTTTTATAAACGCAGGAGTTGGAGATACACCTGCAATCATTAGAGGAAATTTCAACTCAAAATGGACCTCCTAAGGAAAATAATAAAATAATATTTATTAATTTTGGAGGAAGAAAAGAAAAAACTAATTTTTTTGTTCGTATTTTCGACATATCTCCATGTTTTTTTACTCAAATTTTGATCAAGAGAGCTCGTTGGATGCGAAATTAAATTCTGCATCCAACAGGTACCCACTCTACATACTTTTGACGAACCTCGCTACCCAAAAAACACATTAGAGGAAATTTGAGGTCTAAAATGGGCCTCCTAAGGAAAATAATAAAATAATGGTTAAAATCATAAAATAATAGTTATTAATTTTGGAGGAAGAAAGAAAAAAACTACCTTTTTTGTTCGTATTTTCAACATATCCCCCTGTGATTTTACTCAAATTCTGAGTGGGAGAGCTCGTTGGATGCGGAATTTAATTCTGCATCCATCGTGTACCCACACTGCATACTTTTGACGGACCTTGCTACCCCAAAAATAAGAAATACCTAAAAAAACGTGATGATGACATCATCATCATATTTTTTCAGGTATTTCATATTTTTGGGGTAGCGGAGTCCATCAAAAGTATGCAGTGTGGGTACTCATTGGATCCGGAATTAAATTCAGTATCCAATGAGCTCTCCCACTTGAAATTTGAGTAAAAACAGAGGGAGATATGTCGAAAATACAAACAAAAAATGTAGTTTTCTTTTATGACAAATATGTCAATTCAACCATTATGGTTGACTCATTTTATTGAAATTCTATTGGTTCTTGAATTCCAACTCACAAAATTTATTGTTGGCGCGTTTTCTTATAAGGCCCATTTTAGACCCCAAATTTCCTCTAATGAAGAAATACCTGAAAAAACGTGATGATGTTGTGGGTACCCGTTGGATGCATAATTTAATGCTGCATCCAACAAGCTCTCCCGCCCGAAATTTGAGTAAAAATACGGGGAGATTTGTCGAAAATACGAACAAAAAAGTAGTTTTTTTTATGATACATATCCCCAAATTTATATTAAAAATTTGTTTAAGACCTATACAGTATTTCAAATTTAAAACAATTTCATTGGCTAACACATGATGACATGGAATTTGAATTAGGGTTGAAAGGCTCATTTTGAGTTGAAATTTACCAAATATACAATATCTTCCTGAGGAAGGTATACCCATGCTCAGCAGTAACAAGCATGGCCATGAATAATACACAGTTTATCCATGTCAGAAGCAAATTCTTTAAAAACATATATGTGCACATCTAATGAGTGTAACGTATCCAGGTCTTCATGGTAATTTGACATGGTATTTTAATCTTGCGCAACTCAGGTAGTGCATCAAATGAGTGATACAATTTTCTTTCCCAAGGTCTTCAAAATAAACCAACGATAGTACGAGTTTATATCATGCATAAAAATGAGCTAATGTCAAGCATATAATTAAACACCATCTGATTATCGGTCATTGATGTATACTATTAACAGATGCAAGGAGGCCCGTCGATAATGATGATGAACTCTAAGGTACTCGAGTACAAACTAACAAGTGTGAATAGATGTTTTGATGTCGAACACTTGTAGAATCACATAATCAGGGGTCATTGATGTATACCCACTGTCATTTGCAAGGAAACCTACCACTAATGACTAGAAGATCGAATATACTCACTGGGGTTCCTAGATCCATTTCCTAGATGATGATTTCACGTCAATAGGAAAGGATCCATTAGAAGGAGGGTATTAATGAATCCCACATCAAATTACATGAAACTAAGATCACTAGGTTGATATAATTTGTTAGAGTTGTGAGATCCAACACTACATATTGACACGAGGAAGGCTGACATGATTGGTCAAGAATATTTGAGGAATGATCAGTACTGGTTTGACTTCCCTTGAACACGTAACACGACACATAGTGAAACTTGGAAACATAAGACTCGAGTAACAAACTATTGTGAAATTCTCCAATAACAGATGAATTAATGAAAGCTCCATAGATGACGGGAAGGATAACCTATCGATGGAGATTTGTTTAGATTACTGGTACAGCTTACTAAGGCAAATGTAAATGGTGTATTGACAGCGGATACAAAATTATGTGTCATGTTCAAGGGAGACTATTACTAACTATTTCCTTTGTTTCAAATATTCAATATGACATGATTCAAGTCTCCCCTTTTTTTTTGTATTTATTATTTTTAATGTTTTTTCATGTATTAGCTCGAAAGAAAGAAAAAAGAATGCTATAGTACATAAGAGGGAACAAGTGTTGCAGGGGTGTGCGCTTATGTTTCAAGAGCATGGGTCAGGCCAAGGAGAAGATATGTACTGCAAACATGGCCTTAGATAGTTTTTCACACTCATTTGGATGTTCCATCCATGGGTTGGCTATCTGAAGCACGATTATGTGTCGACGAACGGTGAAATCAAACCAAGTAACTGCGGTTATCCAACTTGGTGTGATGAACAAGTAGGAAAGGGGCAATGTGGTTTACTTCATGCTAATTCTTGTGAAAAACACCAAAATCACAAACCACAATGAATCACGGTCCATCAACTACCTGAATCAAATAGTTCTCACATGTATAAGTCAACTTAAATAAAAGTAATGGTTTATAGGCATCCTGAGCAAAAAGTGACTGCAAAGGAAGATAGGCAACATTAGCAATAAGAACCGAAGCAATAAGCACAAATTTTCATGCAGATATTTTAATACATGATTATGTAAACTAACATGAAATAGGGATCCCGTCAGGAAATGGCCAGAACTATATGGAAGAGAAGTATGTGGTCTCAAACTCCAAATCATGATGGGATTAATTGGGCTCTTGGGACTTTGAGAATAACTCGGCATGGGCACCAAAATGGAAATGGGGTGTTGAATAGGGTGTCCCATGTTTGGTAGGCTCTTCTTTTGGAAAGGTGGAAAATACAGATATGATGGGTTGACCCACCAATTTCCAACAGGTTCGACCCTGTGGAAAGTTTGGGTTGCAAAAGGTTCAAAAGCATATTCATAGAGGGATAACCTAAACCTATATGCATGCTTGAAAATATACTTGATAAGATCAAGGAACATACAAAGGATTCTCCTATACTTGGGTGGATTTAAACCAATTATGCTCCCAATGGCCCCACAAAAGATGTCGTTAGGTGGGTGCAACCAAATGTTTATGACTTCAAGGATAATTTCATCTGATGATAAAATTTCGTCCAAGAAATCAAGTGATATAGGAGAGCTCACAACCAAAATGGGCCAAGTAACTGGATCATATTCCTCCATCAAGGGAAGATTTTGATCCAAATCTGTCGAAGGCATTTGAATAGCTTGGTATGACACTTCTACAGTAGGTAAAGGTTGTGGGATCATAAAGTTTCCCATGAGGGAATCATTTTTTAACAATCCTACCCTAATGTTTTGAAAATCCTAGAGAGTAACCCTAATGAAAGGAACATTCAACTAGAAAACAATTTCAAGCATGCAATAATATAATTGGTCGATCATGACATTCTTTCCCCAATGATGGAACCAAATCACTCGGGTCTCTGAAAACACTATAGCCATCATCACATGTATCCAAATATGTCCTATAGAAAATTGTAATATATAAGCGCATCTACTACCTCATTATCCATTGTGACTATTTTTCCACCCCATTCAATAGGGATGGCTACAATGAGTCTGTGAGGAGAGAACGAATGTCCATCAAATGCTTTTCGCATTGTATGGGATTGAACTAAGGTGGGTGATCCTAATTCTTGCCAACATTTAAATGACATGACACAAGTTGAGGCCCCTTCATCGAGTATGGTTCAAAAAAATTTATTTCCATGCGATGTTATTTTAATATGAAAAGCAACTTCGGGAGGACTCCCACATATTAATCGGTCTATGTCTAACATGATTGAAGTTGTATCAGATGGAAAAACAACTCTAGTTGAAGATAATAGTTCCTTTCTTTGTGCACAACAATATTGAAATACCTCCATGACAGACAGGGCACATGGTGCTTGAGCTATTTCCTCAACAAAATTTTCATTATGAGCATCTCGTACGTTAAGATTATGCATTGTTCTACATAGAACACTTTTGGGGAGGTGTGGTACTATGTCTATGGTTGGTTTATCAATGGTGAGAAAACCACTTGGATGTCATTCTGATTGATCTAATGTACTAGGAGGGACATCATAAGAATGATATATCATTTGAATGTTTACCTCATTATTACACATGAAGACATTGGAATTCGGATAATTTCCCCCTTGCAGGGATTTTGACTGGTTTCCCCTGGAGGAGGTACCAATGTTGTAGAAACCATTTGATGGTGGTTCTGCAAAAAAGGTTGTATAAATACAATGGATTGTTATTTCCCACTATCTCGAGTTGGATTCAGTGCATCTCCCTTCCCAAAGTTGGTATTATACCTCCTCTTGTATTTATTCTTCTTTCCTCTGAGTTCCATGGATTGATCTATGAGAATCTTAGGATTTTGGTAAAGATTAACATTGTTCTTACTCGTGTAGTTCTTCTTTCCCCTAAGGTCCATGGATTGAACTATGATTATTTCAAAAGTTAGGGAAGGCTTAGCATGTTGATACATATCCTATTCAGCTGTAGGTAGCAAATTTTGAATAGACATCTGTCCCATTTGCTAGGTAATCTTCTCAAGATTGTTGATGGAACCCATCATATAATTGGCATGAGGTCCATGTGGTGTCCTAGCTATATCAAATGCAGGTATTGTAGGTTGGTTCCAAAAAGATCGGTTACTTCCTATAACCTCACCACTCCATTATGGAATGGGATTCGTGGGTGGATTTCCCCCTTGTGGGGTTAAACTCCAAGGAGATTGGATATTTCCTGGAATATGACCACACAATTGATGAATGGGTGGGTTTCCCCATTGCGGGGATAGACTCCAGTGAGATTGGTTATTTCCTAGAATTTGACCACACCATTTAGGTGGTCCTTGGATTTGATTAGCATTCCAAGATTGGTTTCCCCCTTACGAAGGATTCCAAGGTTGGTTTCCCCCATAAGTATAACCTAAACAACTATTGGGTGTACCAAGAGGATTTTGATAACCTCTCACAACCATTTGAGGCTACATTAATATGGTCCCTTGAACTCCTGACAAAGCCAAAGGGTCAAGTGTAATGTTTTCCATATTATTCCAACTTTAAAAAAGACTAACAAGTGACTCGCTTTATGTAAGTATGATTGAGTTTAAAGGATGTCCTAAGGGTGGATTTACATGAGAAAATTTGTGATATTCTATTTTTCAAATTTCAACCAAAGTAAGATCATCAATTCTATCTATGTTTCGTCCATGATGTGACAAATTTTGAGACTCAGTTTGACATTGTTCTTCTATAGTAACATTTGATTGGGTTTAAAAGTAGTTCAGTTTCCAAGTCACAAATATGTGGTTCATGTATCTGCCTCCACAATGTAGTGGGGCCCTCAAACTTGGGTAACTTTCCTTGCTACCACCTTCATGGATGAATCAGGAGATTAAGCACTTTGAAGTTTAATAAAAGGATTTGTTTATTACAGTATATCAAAATTGAGTCAAACAATCCTAAAGGAAACTGGACTCAACAAAAATCAAAGTTTCCACACATCTAAAAATGTCCTCAGATAATCAAAAAGAAAAATATTTTCCAAAGAACTAGATTTCAATGAAAAGCAATATTTAGAGGGACTTCCAAAACTAGTAGCTCCTAAGGGATATCGTGCCTCAAAAATTACTAAATAGTGAAGGTATGAGAAATAGTTACACTATTCATCAATCACCAAAGGTGCAATTGTTAGCTCTTGGATACTTATCCCCCCAAGGAGATGAAACAACCTTCTGTATGTCTCAGGTGTTGCAAGTGTCCCCCACTCATAACATCTAGTGTGATGCCCTAGGAAAAGAAACTATGGTTACCACTTCACAATCGATGGTTGGGCGGGACAGTCATCGGTCTAGGATAACATACTAGATATCTCAAGAAACTGATGTCACCACGAGAACTTGTCACTTAGTTGAAATATTGTAATGTGCTCATATTCCACCAAATAAGCAAGAGGGGTGGTACCACCCTTAATAATTTGGATTGACCTCGTGCTTAATGCATGTGTTAGAAGCGCTTTCCCGGCATGCACTCTTTGCTACTGCTAGATTTGATATTCTCTTTTATCAATACTAGTTTCAAAGTTTTGTGGCCTTGGAGTGTTAACTCTCCAATATTCTTCCAAGGCCCTAGCCTAATCTATGTTGGTGATATCAAAAATAATCTTGATATATTTTATACTAAGTGTTGATTTTAGGGTAGTTTTCTTAGTTTCGAGGAGTGATGGTGAAACTGGTGGTGTTTATGACTCAAAATGATGAACCAATCAAATGCACAATGCTCACTACTCTTTCCTTTATTTCAATTAACTTATATACTATGGAGGAGTAAGAGGTTCTTTGAGATCCTTCAAACATGCGAATTGCAAAATAGAATCACTTTTACAACTTTGAAAAAAAAAATTATGTTTTTTTAGCAAGGGTTCAAGAGGTTGGATTCAAACATAAGATGTGTTCAATTTGCTTCAACTATCACTAATTGGAAATGGAAAATGTTTGAATGTTCAATGTTTTTCCTATTTCTAATAAGTCTCTCAAAGTGATGTTTAAATGTAGGATTGTGATTCAATTTTGATTTTTCAATATCATAATGTTTTCTTTTTTAATTTTGAATTTAATGTTCCAAATTGATGGTTTTAAAATCAATGCAAAATTATAAATATCTTACGAAATTCTCAAACTGACATGCATTTACACTTGAGATCCACTTTATCTTTCACAGGACTTCCCAAAAGTGCAAGTGAAGAGGATACTCGGAGCTCGACAATATGCTTCAAAACTTAAAATGATTCATATTACATTTGAGATCCATGTTTCTCATTCACAAGACCACCCGCAAGTGTAAGTGAAGAGGATATGCAGGTCTTGAAATTCTGTTCAAGATAATACTAGACTATTACACTTGAGATCCCTATTTCTCTTTCACGATATCACCTAAAGGTGCGAGTGAAGAGGATATGTAGGTCTCGAATGTTGGAGACATTTACCCACATCCACACTTAATTTGGTCAATTTGGCCTTGTTAAATCACTATCCTAAGTTTTATTGACTTAATCAGCATCAGATGAGCACACTATGACATCATCATGAGCACACCCATGCCTACCTTCAATCAAGGAGGCTAACTAGGCCTTCCTCTTCATTCAGGGAGGCTAACTGGGCTTCCTCCTTCAATTGAGGAGCCATTCGGGGGTGATCTGAGTGTCATTAATGCACCTAATTGCTAACTGATTGTTACAATCAGTTAAGCTAAGTGGTGAAGGCACCTCCATTCATTATATTGATTATTCTTATTAATATTTATGAACTGGAGACAACTAGGCTGCCTCCAACCACTTCTGATGAGTAGTTTGACTTTAGTTAAATTTGTTGGGGTTCATTGGAGTTAATGTTGCACTACCACTTGTTTATTACCATGCAGTGACATGTGTCTCAGCTACTTTCAGTTAGACTCAGTCATCCATTGCACTCCGATATAGTTAGGACTTAGTTGAGTCAATCAGGACTTGATCAGTGGGTTAACTAGGTGTGTTGATTGTGGCTTGACATTTCAGTTAAGCTACACCCATTCATTCAATTCGAATGACCTCCTTGGGAATTAGAATTGTCTTGGAATTCATGCCTATTCCATGATCGTTGTATTGTATTACTCATTCTTTATTGATTATATAGAGCTGCTACTCCAATTGCAGCACCATTATGTCGTTTTCATGCTTAATTGTCTTAAATCTCTTATGAGACTGTGTTTTAGTCCCTAGATTACGGTGACAAATTAATATGGTATCAGATCTCACAGTGGGAGGAAGCTCAAATCTCTCAAAAACATGGTTTTTGACAGAACTTGCATGAAAAATTGAGCAAAAGCTCAAAATTCCAGCACTGCACCAGAAGCCAAGGCTTACCACTTAATACCCCAAGTAAAGAAATTGTTGATCAAGCTTGCTTGATCAATTATGTTGGGTGTGATGAAAGCCTAAAATGTGCAGGTTGTCCGACCTTATGGTGCCCCTTTTGTTTTGATTTGTAGGTTTTAACAGGTGAAAAGCATTTGCTACAGCAGTTTGAGATGGCTTCTTCTGTCGAACTCTTGACTCCATTCAATTTCCACTCATGGAAAGGAGATATGGAGATCTAGCTACGTGCCAGAGGACTCTATCGAGTCACTGTGGACACTGAAGAAGAGCCTACTCATGTGATAGACAAAGATATATTCTTGAACAAGAAAGATGAAGCATTCGGATTCTTGTGCCTCTCTATTTCCTAGGATCTTCTTTTCCATCTCTTGAGATTGAAGACTCCAAAGGAAATTTGGGACAAATTGGACACCCTATATGGAAAACAGGATGATTTGAGAGTTTACCAACTTGAAAACGATTTGGTGTCTCTCCAGCTGTAACGTGCCCAACCCTCCGACCGACGAAGAGGATGCTACCATACACCAAACATCCAGGAAACTAGCCCCATGAACATGTACATACATATAAAAACCCAAATGCTTAAACATACTACATACTAAGATGCATAATCATAAATATACTCAGCGGAAGAAAAACATACAATTTAGCATTCAACATGTCCATCATTATAACTCATTACAGTAAATATGATTGCAAAACAAATTTAGTCAAGAATACTTATCTTATAAGAATTGTCCCGTAACTAGCTACATCGCTGCAACATTCCACCCAACCATAGGCCAACATGCTCCTTAATCTCTCAGCAATGTTTCCACCCCCGATCCAGGCATGATTCCCCAATGAATAAGGAACCAGCAGGCTTACACATAGACAAGGATAACAAAACAACCAAGCCAACACAGTTGGGTTTCTCAAGGAAACAACGGATCATCCAAGCCAACACAGTTGGGTTTATCAGGCCATCCGGGAGCTGGGAAAGGCTAAATGCTAAGCTAGTGAGCTCATTGAAGAGCTAAGGACACCTACAACAGAACTAGCCTGACTTCTAGGACACCCACAGACACCCAACACAAGGAAATCAGTCCCTTCTCTGCTACACAGTCCCTCATGCCCTGACCTCCCTTCCAGTTCTTTTCAGGGGTTGTGGAGAAGAAATCCAGACCTCTAGCTCTATCTGTGTGGTTCCAAAACCCACCAGGTTTGTCAAGAAAACCAATCCCTCATCCCCCACTCCCAACACAATCCGAAGACCAACCACTGCATGCATGCAGTCAACCAGCAATTACAGCTTGGACAGAGGAAACAACTCCTGGGTCATTCGTGGCCCTATCATGGCCAAAACAACTCCATAACAACCTACAGCATCCCAACACATAGAAACAACACAACCAACAAAATATGTGGAAACAACAACCCTTTCTCAACAATGAAGCCACGAGGAAACTTACACAGACTGCCATGGGGAAGAAAACAGACTCCCAATCTGTACGTAAGGGAAATTTACACACAAACCCCAAAATCCAGATGGAAAACACACCAGATACCCCACGGTAGAAAATGTGAATGACAGTCAAAGTCGGCTCTCCTCCTTGCTGCGTGGGAAAAACAATGGGAATCCCAATTGGTGCGTGAGGAGAATGATCCCCCTCCTGCGTGAGGATGAGCGAGCCACAGTGCTAAATGATGCGTGGGTAACATAATGTCCCCATGCGTAAGGATGAATGAGGAACAATCGCTAGTGGGAGAGTGCCCCTGCAGTCGTGGTGAGAATGGAATAATGGGCGTAGTGGTTCCTACCAGCGTGAGGATCGATTTGCTGGTGGAGTGTGCACATGGGCAAGGACTGACAGTCTTGCCACACTCCACTCCCCAACATTAAATACCCCAACTAATCAGCAAAACATTTAAGGTGGTAGTTGGGTAAGACAAGGGAAGTTGAGCAAAACAAAAAGGGTGGTTGACAAGTAAAGGGGTTTAACATTTGACACATGGATTTTCCCCATAGGCTCAAGGTTTGATAATTCCCCCTTGCCAATCCTTAGGAAAATCATTTCCTTTTCACTACGGTTGCAGTGAGCATAGCTGGTTGGGTCCATTTAATTAAAATGGATATTTACATGATGGAAAAGCTTAATATGTGTCGTATACCACGATATACCATTGGCAATGATTATGTTTGTTGAAACATAACACAACCAAATCGATGGTGGGGTTTTTTCCTTTACCTCCATACCACGATTCATTAGAATATATACATCATGTACCTTTAATGCAAACGGGGTCAAAACTGGGGTGTTACATTCCCCTCCCCCTTCAATAGCACTGTCCTCAGTGCTTTACAAAATTGGACAAAAATGCTACACTAGTATCGCCTCAGTGTTCTGCAGAATTGAAAAAAAATGGATGTGCCAATCGCATGGCATCCTCCAACTCCCACATAGCCTCTTCAGGTCCATAGTGCTCCCATTGCACCTTTACCTGACCTATGGCCCGGTTTCGGAGCATTGTGACCTTCCTGTCGAGGATGCGCATTGGCTCAGTTCGGAACTCTCCCTTAGTTTCCACCTGAATCATATCCCAATTTATCACATGGTTAGGATCATGTACATATCTCTTAAGCAAAGAAACATGAAAAACATTATGAGCTTTAGTGCTAGCAGGCAATGCAAGTCTATATGAAACTAGCCCTATTATTTCAAGCACTTCAAACGGCCCACAATATCTTGGTGACAGCTTGGCACAACTTCCAAGATTCAGGGAACTCTTCCTTGCCCTCACTTTGAGATAAACATGATCCCCAACACTGAACTCTCTGTTCACCCTATGCTTATCTGCATAGCTTTTCTGTCTGTCCTGTGCTGCTTTCAAATTCTGCCAGATCTTTACAACCTCTTGCTTCATTTCCTTGAGCAAATCTGGACCGAGCACAACCCAGTTCACTAGATTATCCCAAGTCACTGGTGTCCTACACCTTCTTCCATACAAAGCTTCATACGGACTCATCCCCAAGGATGCCTGCTATCCATTGTTATAAGCAAACTCTACCAAGTGTAAGTAATCTTCCCACTTGGTTGGTTTTTCCATTACATACATGCGAAGCATGTCTTCAAGCACCTGATTAACTCTCTTTGTCTGCCCATCTGTCTGAGGATGGTATGCAGTGCTGAAGTTTAGCTTTGTACCCAAATCTGCAAACAACCCCTTCAAAAAATTGGAAGTAAACTTAACATCTCTGTCAGAGACTATTGCCTTTGGCAATCCATGCAATATGAAAATCTCTTTCATGAAGATCTTTGCAATGTCATCAGTCTTATGTGAAGAGGATACTCGTGGCTCGACAATATGCTTCAAAACTTAAAATTATTCATATTACATTTGAGATCCATGTTTCTCATTCACAAGACCACCCGCAAGTGTAAGTGAAGAGGATATGAAAGTCTTGAAATTCTGTTCAAAATAATACTAGACTATTACACTTGAGATCCCTATTTCTCTTTCACGATATCACCTGAAGGTGCGAGTGAAGAGGATATGTAGGTCTCGAATTTTGGAGACATTTACCCACATGCATACTTAATTTGGTCAATTTGGCCTTGTTAAATCACTATCCTAAGTTTTATTGACTTAATCGGCATCAGATGAGCACACTATGACATCATCATGAGCACGCCCATGCCTACCTTCAGTCTAGGAGGCTAACTAGGCCTTCCCTTTCATTCGGGGAGGCTAACTGGGCTTCCTCCTTCAATCGGGGAGCCATTCATGGGTGATCTGAGTGTCATTAATGCACCTAATTGCTAACTGATTGTTACAATTAGTTAAGCTAAGTGGTGAAGGCACCTCCATTCATTATATTGATTATTTTTATTAATATTTATGAACTGGAGATAACTAGGGCGCCTCCAACCACTTCTGATGACCAGTTTGACTTTAGTTAACCTCATCGGGGTTCATTGGAGTTAATGTTGCGCTACCACTTGTTTATCACCATGCAGTGACATGTGTCTCAACTACTTTCAGTTAGACTCAATCAACCATTGCACTCCGATACAGTTAGGACTCAGTTGAGTCAATCAGGACTTGATCGGTGGGTTAACTAGGTGTGTTGACTGTGGCTTGACATTTCAGTTAAGCTACACCCATTCATTCAATTTTAATGACCTCCTTGGGAATTAGAATTGTCTTGTAATTCATGCCTATTCCATGATCATTTTATTGTATTACTCATTCTTTATTGATTATATAGAGCTGCTACTCCAATTGCAGCACCATTATGTCGTTTTCATGCTTAATTGTCTTGAATCTCTTATGAGCCTGTGTTTTAGTCCCTAGATTACGGTGACAAATTAATATGGTTTCAGATCTCACGGTGGGACGAAGCTCAAATCTCTCAAAAACATGGTTTTTGATAGAACTTGCATGAAAAATTGAGCAAAAGTTCAAAATTCCAGCACTGCACCAGAAGCCAAGGCTTACCACTTAATACCCCAAGTAAAGAAATTGTTGATCAAGCTTGCTTGATCAATTATGTTGGGTGTGATGAAATCCTAAAATGTGCAGGTTGTCCGACCTTACGGTGCCCCTTTTGTTGTGATTTGCAGGTTTTTACAGGTGAAAAGCATTTGCTACAGCAGTTTGAGATGGCTTCTTCTGTCGAACTCTTGACTCCATTCAATTTCCACTCATGGAAAGGAGATATGGAGATCCAGCTACGTGCCAAAGGACTCTATCGATTCACTGTGGACACTGAAGAAGAGCCTACTCATGTGATAGACAAAGCTATATTCTTGAACAAGAAAGATGAAGCATTCAGATTCTTATGCCTCTTTATTTCCTAGGATCTTCTTTTTTATCTCTCGGGATTGAAGACTCCAAAGGAAATTTGGGACAAATTGGACACCCTGTATGGAAAACAGGATGATTTAAGAGTTTACCGGCTTGAAAACGAGTTGATGTCTCTCCAGCCTTCCAATTTTGAGACCTTAAATGATTTTTTCACAAAGTTCAAGCATATTGTCTTACTATTGAAGCAATCTAAGGTGGAGAAGGAGGATGATCAGCTCAACCTCGCTATTCTCTCCAAACTTGGAGATGATTATTTCATGTTTTTCTCTACATTCCATGCGGGGAATCTCACAACCCCTAGATGGAAGATGCCTTCATTGAGTCCCTAACAAGTGAACATGATATGCTTGTCCATATGGGGATCATCATATCCTCCCGTGATCAAGCCCTCTATGCTTCGAGGCCCAAAGATCTGAAGGGTAAAAGAAAGAAGCAAAAGAACCCAAAAACCAAATTCAAAGCTCCTAACCCTAAAGTTCAAAACCAGCAGCATGAAGAGCCTTCCGACTCGAAGAATAACAAAAACAAAGGGCATCATGGAAAGGAAAAGTCAAGTGTTCATACTGTGGGAAGGGATTCCACCCCTAACATGCCTACATGAAAAAGAAACTTGATGAAGCTACTTCTCTTCTTGAGAAAAATCACATCAATCTTTTGGAAAGCTTTCAGAGGAGAAATCGGGAAGATCGGGAACCACAGCATGAAAGAGGTCATGCTCTCAAGGCAAGCACTTCAAATTCCAAAGCACTCTTGATAGATTCTGGAGGTTCAAATCACATGATGGCTGAAAGAGACTCTTTCTCATCTTTGGAAACCGACAAATCCATTCCCATCCACATGGGAGATGACTCCACACTCATATCTGAAGGACAAGGTACTGTAAATCTTGAGCATGGTTTCTTTTACAATGTTTTGTATGTACCATCTCTTGCATAAAACCTCCTAAGTTTTTATCAAATGACACATACAGGAGTTCCCAAAAGAGTCTCCTTTAGCCTGGATGATGTAGAGATCACAAAACTTGCATCCAAAAAATGCGTAGCAAAAGGCCTTGCAAACCATCATGCAAAAGCCTATGAGTTCTCCCATTTTGTGGCCGGTGCAAAGCCCACCACATTGCTGACTCATGGAAATGAGGTTAGCAGAATGTGGCATGAGAGGTTCATCCATATGAACTTCAAATAATTGCAACAATTACAGAATAATTCTATGGTTCAAGGCCTCCTGGTCATCAAAGCTACCACTGGAATTTGCAAGGGTTGTGTTGTTGGAAAGCACCCTGAGCATAAGTTCAATCAGGGGAAGGCAAGCCAAGCATCATGCATTATGGGCTGATACATTCTGATATCAGTGCACCCATGTCTACTACATACATGAATCAATCAAGGTATGTTGTCACTTTCTTTGATGACTTTTCCAGATACACATGGGTCTTTTTCATCAAAAAGAAGTCAGAAGTCTTGGAAAAATTCACTGAATTGAAGGCTTTGATTGAGAATGCATCTAGCAAAAAGATCAAGATTTTGAGATCTGATAATGGCGGGGAGTATATTAGTAATGAGTTTCTATATATATGTTCCCAAAGTGGTATTCAAATCCAACATTCAGCCCCCTACACTCCCCAGCAGAACGGTGTAGCGAAGAGGAAGAATCAGTCTCTCAAGGAGATGACCACTTGTATGCTGGAATCAAAGAAGTTGGCTACAAAGTTTTGGGAAGAAGCCATGAATACAGTAGCATATAGATAGAACAGAGTTCCACACTCATACATTAAAGGGAATACCCCTTTCTAATCATACTTCGGACACAAGTCGGATGTGTCGAATCTGCAATTGTTTGGGTCCACTGCATGGGCCCGAATTCCACATGATAAAAGGAGGGCTTTGAAACCGCAAAGCAAAGAATGTCTATTTATTGGATATCCTAATGAATCAAAATGTTTCAATCTTCTATATATCATAACAAAATAGATCATCATTGAAAGAAGTGTCATGTTCGATGAGCCTCTTCGGGAGGTAGAACTAGTGAAGGAGAAAACTGTTGAATTTGCTTCCTATTCTACTGAATATTTGGATGATGGAATTGGGGGTGATAACCCTGATTTGGATCCTCTAATTTATTATATTAGTGAATATAAAAAATCGGATGCTGAATTAGAACCTGACGTACAAAATCATCTCCCAACTTGGGCCCGACAGACACTCTCCTCTGTAGGTGATAACATTGGAAATCTAGATGATCCAAGGAGAACCCGATCTGATTTCCAAAGAGAAGGTATTGCGCTCTCTTGTCCTGATTATTTGTTGTCCAAAACTTGTTACGTAATGATAATTTATGATCCTAAGTCTTAATACCATGCTAGGAAGGATCCAAGATGGCAAGCTGCCATGGATGAAGATATGAATTCTCTTCAGAAAAACACTACTTGGGAACTAGATTCTCTTCCTTCGGGGAGGAAATTGGTTCAATGCAAGTGGGTGTTTCAGACTAAGGTTCCTGCTGATGGCACAACCTGAAAATACAAGGAAATTCTGGTAGAAAAATGTTTCTCCCAGGTCCAAGGTGTGGACTACCATGAGACTTTTGCACCGGTTGCAAAAATGGATTCCATCCGCCTAGTTTTGGCAAATTCCGCATCTAAGCACTGGGAAGTGCATCATATGGTTGTTAAGTATGCCTCTCTACATGGAGATGTTCATGAGGAGATATACATGAAGTAGCCTTATGGCTACATTTCTAATCCATCTTTGCTTTGCAAACTAAAGAAGTCGCTATATGGGTTAAAACATGCCCCAAGAGAGTGGTATTCCAAGATGGATTCCTTGCTTCTCTCGCAAAAATTCCAAAGGTGTAAATTAGATCCAAATGTGTATATACAATAGTATAATGGTCATTTTATTATTATTGTTTTATATGTTGATGACTTACTAATCACAGGTATCACAGTTGCTTCTATTTTAGTCATCAAAACTGCTCTCCACAATGCATTTGAAATGAGCGATTTGGGGCTCTTAAAGAAATTTTTAGGGCTCGAAATTGAGAAAATTTTTGATGGGATAATGGTCACTCAGTCCAAATACATATCAGACTTGTTATTCAATTTTAACATGGCTGAATGTAAGTCTGATCCATTCCCTTTCCTTTCAAGGATCGGTCTTGAAGAAGGAAAAAGCACACCTCCCATAGACTGCACTATTTATCAACAGCTTATTGGTAGCTTGTTGTACTTGATTCATTCTCGGCCTGATATATTTTATGCCATGAATGTTGTATCAAGATAAATTCAGTAGCCTCATGATATTCATTGGAAGGAATCCAAGAGGATCCTCCAGTATATTCAGGGAACCAGGACCTACAGCATTCACTATGCTGCAGACTCCGAGCTAGAGCTTGTTGGTTACACAGATTCTAATTGGGTGGGTGATTCTATTGATTGTAAGTCTATTTCTGGATATGTCTTCATGTTTGGTGGTGGCCCCATTTGCTAGTCTAGAAAAATCAGGCCGCTATAGCATTGTCTTCAGCAGAGGCCGAGTACCGAGGAGCGGTGAATGCTTGCATCCAAGTTGTTTGGTTGCAAGGCATTCTTTCAGAGTTTGATATTGGTAGTACTTTTTCCACTGTCCTATTTTGTGACAATAAAAGTGCTATTAAGATATCCACCGTTCCAGTTACCAGGAAAAGGACCAAGCATGTAGAGATACACATGCACTATATCAGGGAATTGGTACATGACAGGACCATCATTCTGTAATACTTCCCTACTGATGAGCAGATTGCAGACATATTCACCAAGATATTTTCAGAAAAGAAGTTCAATTACCTCCATTCACTATTGGGGGTGAGTTCATCAAGGTGATCAGACTACTTTCAGTGCTCATCTTGAGTGGGGGGGTTTCCCACTAGGTTTTCCCTCTTTTCCTCACTTAGATTTATTTTTTAGCATTTTTTGAGTTACATTATTGTGCAGGGTGACCTGTGGCCTTTGTTGTCAGGGCCCTAGAATTTCATGCACTGTATGTTTTACTTCTCTTGAGTATAGCTTAAGGTGGGGTGTTGGAGACATGTACCCACATGCACACTTAATTTGGTCAATTTGGCCTTGTTAAATCACTATCCTAATTTTTATTGACTTAATCGGCATCAGATGAGCACACTATGACATCAGCATGAGCACACCCATGCCTACCTTCAGTCAAGGAGGCTAACTGAGCCTTCTCCTTCATTCAGGGAGGCTAACTGGGCTTCCTCCTTCAATCGAGGAGCTATCTGGGGGTGATCTGAGTGTCATTGATGCACCTAATTGCTAACTAATTGTTACCATCAGTTAAGATAAGTGGTGAAGGCACCTCCATTCATTATATTGATTATTTTTATTAATATTTATGAACTGGAGACAACTAGGGTGCCTCCAACCACTTCTGATGACCAGTTTGACTTCAGTTAACCTCATTGGGGTTCATTGGAGTTAATGATGTGCTACCACTTGTTTATTAGCATGTAGTGACATGTGTCTCAGCTACTTTCAGTTAGACTCAGTCATCCATTGCACTCTGATATAGTTAGGACTCAATTGAGTCAATCAGGACTTTATCAATGGGTTAACTAGGTGTGTTGACTGTGGCTTGACATTTCAATTAAGCTACACCCATTCATTCAATTTTAATGACCTCCTTTGGAATTCGAATTGTCTTGGCATTCATGCATCTTGCGTGATCATTGTATTGTATTACTCATTCTTTTTTTATTATACAGAGTTGCTACTCCAATTGCAGCACCATTATGCCTTTTCCATGCTTAATTGTCTGAAATCTCTTATGATACTATGTTTTAGTCCCTATATTAGTGAGACATATTAATATCGAACACAACTTATATCAATAATTTTGAACTCCTCTAATTGTGTTTGAGCTTATCTTAAGTGATAGGTCCATTTTTTTTTAATTTATGTGAATTTGATTTAATCGGTGGCATTAAATGTGTCTTAAATGTTATTTCATGTTTTGTGACAGGTAAGCAAGTTCATGCAACTCAAAATTCATGGCCTAAAGGTTCATAAATTGAAACAATGTGTCATGTTCTTCAATTTTTTGACAATTTCCTTATGCAAACATGTGTTTAAAGTGACCAAATTAGACAAAGTTT
This sequence comes from Pseudotsuga menziesii, assembly GCA_001517045.1. Lineage (NCBI taxonomy): Eukaryota > Viridiplantae > Streptophyta > Pinopsida > Pinales > Pinaceae > Pseudotsuga > Pseudotsuga menziesii. The sequence goes on along the minus strand of LPNX010950522.1, from coordinate 376,650 downwards.
CATACGTTCAAGAGTATATTAAAGGATCTAAATGGTAAATATTTCATAAACATTCATATATGAGCATTATTTTAAATAAAAACTTGAACAACACTAGAAAAACTACTAATTAAAGTGATTTTCTTAGCTTTTTAAGGAGGTTTCCAAGACTTCCAAATTCAAGTGAAAATTATCCTAAATCCTTCAAAAATTATCCTAATAGGTCCTAACATGCCTCAACCATCATCTAAAAATCTTAAAATTTCAAAATCATCCCTAAATATAGGCCTAAAACAATGAATTGCAATTCATAGTTTTAGACAATTTTTTGACATTTTTCAAGCTAGTAAGCACACAAATCTTGAAAATATTTATAAATATTTAAATATTGATCAAAATAGATGAAATTAGTCTTTAAAATCAATTATAGGTATTCCTAATCTTTCCATATCAAAAAACATCACACAAAACAAACAAGAAATGAGGATTTTATGCCCAAAACATCAAGAAGTCGCAACTCTACCTCACTGTGGGTAACACAATGTTGTATTGAAGCACAGAGCGGTGGAACCACGGATTGGTAATTCAAATAGGGTGTTTCTAGTGTGGTACCACTCTTTCTACACTATAAAATGTGGTTTTAAGCTCAAAGGAATAAAAAAAATATCCGGGCGAAAATTCTTGAAAAATGAAAATCCAAGGGTTGAATCAAGCTGGTTTTGACCTCCAGAGCTGAACTAAAGAATTTAGAGACCAAGATAAATAATTTATTAAAATATTTAAAAGTTAAAAAATACTCAAACAAGGGGGAAAACTTAAGAAAACAAGATAAATACCCCTTATATCCCTAGTATGGTCGCCATTTTGTTGGTAGATTTCGTTGCAGGGACGTGTCTACAGCATACTCTATCCTTTACTATAGGGGGTGAGTCCTAATCGACATAAATACATGCAAAAATTTGAAAGTTTCCTAATGTTTCTAAGCTTTTTCAAAGGGTAGAGAGGGGACGAATAAAGGATATTACCTCTTGAAGTGTGTCTTTTGTGGAAGATCCCTTTGCTTGAGCATCCATGGCCTTTAGGCCTCCATTTGCAGCTTGATTTCTAGTTCCTTACCTCTAGCTTTTGAAAACCTTAAAAAAAACTTGAAAACTATCTACCAAATATTGACAAAACTATATGAAAATACATAGATTCAATCACAACATTTGGGGGAAAGTAGAACTGCATCATATTGAAAATGGGAATACAACCCAATGATATAGGTGAATCCCTTTCTCCTTTTCTCTAAACCATCCTTCTCCATCTATTTCAATGATCTCAAAAACTTGATATGGAAAAGAATATATCTATCCTCCAAATCCTTCAGTATGCCTTTGTTTTTCTCTCTTGTCCTCCTCTATTCATCTCATATGTCTTATTTACATAGCATTGGGGTTTATGCACCCAATCACATAACCATGAATGTGGGATTAACATTTTTGAAGATTTTTTATTATTTCCTTCAAAAACCCCACTTTACCTAGTTTTTAGGAATCAAACTTGATTTTCAGTATTTCCAGGAGAACTAAAGGAGAACTCGCAGTGGTCACTTAAGTAAAGCAATTAGGATGATTTTAATTAATAATAGTTAACTAAAGTGTTAATAAAAAGGAACTAGTTAACTAAAGTTTTTTTCATGACGACACTTTTGTTTAAAACTAAAAGACAACACTTAAGTTATGACACTTGAGTTACAACTAAATTGCATGATGGCACTCAAATTAGCACCCTAACTAAGTAATATTACATCCATTTAGAAGGAGAATTCATCATGAAGTCAGTTAAGAATGATTTAATGTCAAAGATGAAAGGCATTCTGCATTGATTATGCAGGATTAAAGAAACTAATGTGCACAACAATTAGCTAATAAGGGAAATCTCTATAGTTTGCATGGGAGGATAATTCCTCGTGCAGTGATTATCTGTTTCTTCCATTTCATTGGTTTGACAAGTTATTCAATGTATTGAACTCATTGTAAAGTTTATCTGGTTTATCTCTCTTCTCTATTTCTCATTATTCTATTATCTTGTACCTAGGGTGTCGAAATCAATCTGAAATTGTAAAAGACATTCTCTGCTATCTATCATAATTATACTGAGAATTTTTGTTGGGTTTTTTCATCCTCTTTGTTTTGAGGGTTTTCCCCGTGGTACATCCTGTGTTATGGTTGAATGTTTATGTGTATGAATGGTTAATTGATTTCAATTATTCAGTATTTTCACACTTAAATAATTAAAGATAAAAGCTCAACATATTTGCACAAAAATAAACATGGTATCAGAGCTTAGGGCATGACGGAGCTAATTATTGTCAAGAAAAATTGATCCTACATAGATCCTAAGGAGTTTAGCACAGTACTTGAATACAATTGCATCGATATGAGTATGACCAAAAGACCGACATCAAGGCACTTCGAATTTCAACACTTGGAAGTCCGGGGTTCTGAACATCTTGGGGGAACATGACCTAGATTCCTATGTAGCTAATGTGGTGGAATATCCCACATCTAATGCAGGGCGCATTTCCTTCAAAAAGAACTAAGATAAATCCAAATGGATCATCTATGATTTGGTGAAGGAAAACTTGATGTCAATGATTACTCCTTTGAACACCACAAAGGAATGTTTTGATACTTTGACAAACATCTATTAGAATAAGGATCTGAATCAAAAGAGGGCATTGAAGAAAAAGATACAAAAAATCAAGAGGGATAAGGATGAGACACTGGTCTCTTTCTTCACCAAGATATCTCGGGTAAGAGATAAACTTACTAGCATTGGATTTATGGTGGATGAAAATGATCTCATTCAAACTACTATTGATGGTCTCCCATCCTCATGGAAGGCATTCTTGGTTGTTGTGAATGGCCGAGAGGTGAAACCTAACTTCAAGAGATTATGGAATGACTACCTCCAAGCTGAGGAAGTGTGAATACAGAGCAATAGCCTGTCACCAAAGAAGAAAAGCTTTCTCTTGTGGAAAGCAAGAAGAAAGGAAAGAAGCACTTCTCTCAAAAGAAATTATACAACAAAGACTTTGAAAATTCGAAGGTCAGATGCTTCAACTACAACAAGAAGGTCCATTATGCAAGGGAGTGTAAATCAAAGCAAGGAGGAAAAGGAAGGTTTCATTATTCTACTGCTATAGAAGATGAAACTAATCAGAAGAAATCATCCGACAAAAAATATTATGACAATTGAAAGGAGTATTTCCTTTAAGTGAGCATATTATTGCTTAATCAATAGAAGAGTGATATATGAATATCCAAGTTGCAGTGAGCTTCTGTCAAGAAAGAAAATGAAGATCTAAGGTCTCCATTTATCTCCACAAGGAAGAAGAGATCAAGAGGAATCCCACAAAAAAAATAAAACATAAATATTTGTATTTGTATTATCAAATGCTCTTGTAAATCATATATGAATGGTTTTGAATATGTTTCATTATAGTTATCAGCATATTTGTATTCCTAAAATTAGGAAGTATGCTATAGTATAACATGATGAGCATATGTTATAACATTTTATTTTATTAGTGAATAGTAAAACTCATGTAGTACATGTTATGATTAATTAAGTAGCATATGGGGCTGCATGACATTTCATGAGATATGAATGGTAGTTGTGCTGAAACATTGGTTAAAATGTTTGCATGTTTGTATGAACTATTGCCATTGCATTGAAATATTCATATGGTTGACTTTCATGATCATGCAATGTTTCTAACCATTTGAATGAATTTGGTTTGTAGGGAAATTATATGACCAACAAAGAATAATGAAAAATATGAAGTCAATCTAGTTAGAAATCCCCACCAGTTAGTCATGTGGTACATGAAACAAGCATTTTCCCCATTGGTAAGTCATGCAGTGGTACATGGATCCAATATCGATACGTCATGGTACATAACTCAAATAGCTAGTGGTTGTAGTATATCTTATGGAGTGATCCCACATGAGCAGATACATAGTCAAGACATCAAATGACTATCAGAAAATAGTCAAGGTATATGAGACTATCAGTGACTATTAGATACTCGATTGATTTATAGTCGAGACTGTCGTGCAATAGTCAACCTCTTGGAGAGGTCAAATATGCATAGAATTGGCTAGTGGGGTAGTGTGGGATAGAAAAGAAAAAAATGATGAAAGTACTTTTAGAGGGAGAAGTCAGAAGAGTTCTCAAATTATTTTGTCCTTGAAGAACCAGTAGAACTGCTTGAGAGGTCACTTGATGAACCTTCTGGCTAGAAAATATTTGCATGGTGTCGAGACAATCTACAAGATGTATAAAAGCATGGAGCACCAGTAGGCACATAGAGAGAGAAAAAGAGACTTGAAAGGTATTTAGGTTATATTGCACAGATGAGTCACGTTAGTGATTCATAAGCTTCCATTTATGAAGAAGTTTCTAAGCAACAAGTATGAAAACATGTAATGGTAGAAGAATATGAATCTATTATGATGTTTGTGAAGTTGTTCCTAAATATTGAAGGGAAGTCCATAGTATATTCTAGATACATTTATAAGATCAATAATGTTTCGAATGGAAGTATTGAAATGTATAAAAGCTATATTATTTCCTGAAAGAAGGCATAGAATATGATGAGACATTTGCTCTTGTGGTCAGCTACACCACTATTAGAGATATGATCTCACTTGCATCTGTTCTAGGATGGAAACTTCATTAGTTGGATGTGAAGTCATCCTTACTCAATGATAAGGTTAAAGAAGAGGTTTACATATAGCAAACTGAGAGGTTTGTATTTTATGGGAAGAGTCTCATGTATGTAAACTGAATAAATCCTTGTATTGGATTAAGTAAGCCTCGAACGCTTAGTATTCAAAAAATTGGCAGCTATGTTTAGAGGCTAGGATTCTCTAAGAGTGTAGTTGATCCAAACATGTACTTTAAGATTGTGAAGAACCAACCATTGATTTTGGTTCTCTATGTCGATGATTTATTCATTACTGGAAAGGAACATCAAATAGTTCAATGCAAGAGGGATCTCACTTTTGAGTTTGAAGACTTGAGTCTTATGCACTACTTTCTTGAATATTGGAAATGGAAAGATGATATTTTCTTTTTTGCATTCAAAGTAGACAATTGATGTTTTGTGAAGGTTTAGTATGATTAATTGAAAATCCATTACTTCTCTGATGGTTTCTAGTTTGAAGAAACTTCAATGAGTCAAATTTTGGATCGGATCTAGTGGATGCTACCAAGTGTAGATAGCTCATTGGTCCCTTAATGTACTTGATACGTAGTATACATGTTATATGTTATGTTGTGAGTTAGATCATGTCTGAGATTAGACATAGACATTAAGCATGTACTTAGGTACCTTTGAGGTACTATTGGTTATGGACTCATATTTTCCTCCAATGGTGAGGTAAAGTAACTTGGCAATGCCAACTCCAATGGGAATGGTAGTGTATTATGGCTAGCACTACAAAATCAAAGTGTATTGTAGCTAGTACTACATAAGCAAAGTGTATTGTGGCTAGTACTACAAAAGAAAAGTCTATTTCAGCTAGTAGTAAAAATAAAAGTATATTGCGGCTAGTATTACCTACCGAGAAGCAGGGTGGCTTGAAAAGCTACTTGTTGGGTTAAAAGCTTGAGTCTATAGTAATTCGTTGTGACAATCAAAGTTGCATCAAGATTTCCAAAAATAGTATTTTTCATGTTAAGTTGAAACACATTGAGATGAAGTATCACTTTATCAAATTCATGGTCTAATTAGGTACGATAAGACTTTAGTACATTGCTACTAATGAGTAGATTACCTATGTTTTAACAAAGCCTCTGTCAATGAAAAAGTATAGGTACTTCCTAGACAATATTGGCATGGCGGAGAATGCCTCCCTCGCTCACATGGAGTGTTAAACGTACAACATCACAAGTCATTCTCTAATCTAATCTTGTGCATTCAGTGTTCGGGTACACAGGGTACGCCCAAAAGACTGAACACCTTAAGCAACTGCTTCACACAAATAGATCACAGATCAACACACCGATGTTTGTCACATGGTTAAAACACTCGAGAGGGAAACAATCCATGGCCCCAGCCAAATAGCTACTTTGAGCAATTTATTATGCAAAAGAAAGAAAGTTACATGAGCTTCTCATAATCGATCAACTAGCCAAGGACCCTCTATGCTCTTTAAATAGAGATCATAGACCAATCGTGTGTTAAGCCACGGATCAATGGTAGGTATGATCTAAGAGAAGTACTTGAACCATCAGATCACTCCGATGTCTAGAACATATCGTTATCATTGGATTAGAATATTTACAAATGCATACTAATGCATACTAAAGAAACACACTTTTAACTAACGGATATATTTCACAAGTTGATCTTAACTAACTCCTAAGTGTCTAAATATCCTAACATCCCCCCTTAAGAACAACTTGGGATAGGATTGAAGGATTTACAAAAGTGACACTATTAGGAGAAGGAAGGAGGAAGTAGAGCCTATCCCCCCTTAAGGACACATTCCTGAACTCCTAACATAGACCGAAGTTTAGACAACTTTGCTTATGTAAGAGACTTGGTGAAGATGTCTGCAACTTGATCATCTGTAGGGAAATAGAGCACTTCAATAACACGATCATGAACAAGATTTATGATGAAGCGCATGTGTAGCTCAATGTGTTTGTTGCGTTGATGTAGAACTGGATCTTTGGCAAGCTTGATGGCACTTTGATTGTCGCACCAAAGTGGAGTAGGCTGCTGCTGCTCGAATCCAAACTCTGAAAGGATTTGTCGAAGCCATAAAGCTTCCTAATTGGCACTAACTACGGCTTGATATTCTGCTTCTGCTAAAGAAAGAGCAAGAGCTTGTTGTTTCTTACAATCCCAAGTGACAGGTCCAGATCCCAAACTGAAAACATAACTTGCAGTAGACTTTCGATCATCAGGATCGTCGGCCCAATCTTAATCAGTGAAACCAACCAACAAAGGTTTCCCCCTGTACTGTTATGAATCCCAAACTGAATTATACCTCAAATATATTGAAGTATTCTTTTTGCTGCTTTCCAGTGACTTTCATGAGGATTTTGCATATAACAGGCAACACAACCAATGGCAAAGGAAAGGTCAGGACGGGAATGAGTCAAGTATAAAAGACTACCAACAAGTTGACGATACAAGGTGGCATCTACTTCAGGGGAAGTACAAGTGGCAGAAAGTTTGACTCCAGAATGGAAGGGAGAAGGGGCTAGTTTACAATCTTCCATGTGGAAGCGACCAAGAAGGTCACAAGCATACTTAGACTGGGAAAGAAAAATTCCTTCTTTGGTTTGCAAGACTTGGAGACCAAGAAAATAATGCAAATGTCCTAAGTCTGACATTTCAAAATTTTGCTTAAGACTGAATTTCACATGGGTTATAAGTTTAGGGTCACTACCAGTAAGGATAAGATCATCAACATAAAGAAAAAGTATGATGAGATGGTTTCCTTCTTTCTTGGTATAGACATTGGGGTCAGAATGGCATCTAGAAAAACCAGTGTCAAGGAGAAAGCTATCCATTAGGCATACCTAGCTCTAGGAGCTTGCTTAAGGCCATATAAGGATTTCTTAAGGAGACAAACAAGGCTAGAGTTATTCTGAACATATGGGTATGTCAGGTTTAACCTTTATTTCCATGGATGGAAAAATTGTGTCATAATGAATATGATTACGACAAAAATGGAAATTATATCCTTGAGGATGAGAATGATTTCCTTGAGTAAAACCATCCCATACTGTCAAGGCATGCGCCTAGTCTAACTATGTAAAATTTCAACGCATACATTCATAATTTGAAGAAATCTCAATGTTGGCCCCTTTCATTGCTCACAATGTGGGGCCGATGGATGCCAATATTGATGGGTATGTTAGAATTTCCATGACATTTCAATAGATTTTTGACAAATATTCTATAGATGTGAATCACGAATGATGACAATGAGACGTGCATGTTGAACGTTGATGGAAACGTGGACAATCTCAAAGATTATGTGAGGACACCAAACATCCTTAAGTCTTTAAACCCTCTCATCCCATCAAGGCACATTTTTATTCTGACCATGTCAAATTTCTATGCATGTAGGCACAATTTGAACAAATTTCAACGCTGACCCCATTCATTGCTTACTATGCGGGGTCGATTTATGTCATTTATCCCTTGACCCGATATAATCCCTAAGCAATTAAACGTTAAAACACTTACATGTTGGACCACAAAAATTCTTTTGGGATGTCCTCGCTTAATATAATCATGGTTTAATCATCTCAAATAATGCCACAAGAAAAAGCCAAAGACATGGAAATTAGCATCTTCATTAGCGGTTTCACTGCAAATATGGGTATGTCGGGTTTGATCTTGATTTCCATGGATGGAAAAATTGGGTCATGATGAATGTGATTATGATGATGATGGAAATTATAGCCATGATGATGAGAATATGTCCATGAGTATTAAAACCATTCGATACCGTAAAGGAATGCATTGAGTCTAACCATGTAAAATTTCAACGCATACATTCACAATTTGAAGAAATTTCAATGTTGGCCCCATTCATCACTCACTGTGTGGGGTCAATGGATGACGTTGTTGATGGGCATGTTATAAGTAACATGACATTTCAATAGAGTTTTGACAAATATTCTATAGATGGGAATGATTAATGATGACAATGAGACGTGCATGTTGAACGTTGTTGGAAACGTGTACTATCTTAAAGATTAGGTGGGGACATCAGACATCCTTGAATATTGAAACCCTCCCATTCCATCAAGCCATGTGTTTAGTCTGACCATGTCAAATTTCAATGCATATAAGCATAGTTTGAAGAAATTTCAATGTTGGCCCCATTCACTATTCACTGTGAAGGGTCGATCAATGTTGGTTAGCCCTTCAATTGATAGAATCCCTAATCAATTAACCATCAAACCACTTGCATGTTGGACCCTAGAAACTTCTTTTTGGGATGTCTTAGCTTAAAATAATCATGGTTTAATCGTCTCGAATAATACCACAAGGAAAAGTAAAAGACAAGGAAATTGTCATGTTCATTAGCGGTTTCACTACAAAGATGGGTATGTCTAGTTTGATCTTTGTTTCCATGGATGAAAATTTTGGTCATGATGAATATGATTAATATGATTGTGGAAATTACATCCATGATGATGAAAATGATGTCCTTGAACCCTAAAACCATCCCATACTGTCAAGGCATGTGCTTAATCTAACTATGAAAAGTTTCAACGCATGCATTGACATTTTGAAGAAATTTCAACATTTCCCTCATTCATTGCTTACTCTGTGGGGTCAATGGATGAAATTGTTTATGGCTATGTTATAATTTCCATGACATTTCAATAGAGTTTCGACAAAGATTCTATATATGTCAATGATGAATGATGACATTTAGATGTGCACCTTGAACATTTATTCAAACGTGGATGATCTCAAAGATTATGTGGGGACAGCAAACATCCTTGAGTCTTGAAACCCTCCAATACCATAAAGACACATTTTGAAGAAATTTCAACATTGGCCTCATTGACTGCTCATTGTGTAGGGTTGATCAATGTTGTTTAGCCCTTGACCTAATATAATCCCTAAGAAATTAACCACTAAACTACTTGCAAGTTGTGCCCTAGAAAATTCTTTTGGGATTTTCTAGCTTAATAGAATTATGGTTTAATCATCTTGGAGAATTCCACAAGAAAAAATCAAAGACATCGAAATTGGCATCTTCATTAGTGGTTTCACTATAGAGGTGGGTATGTTGGGTTTGATCTTTGTTTCCATGGATGGAAAAATTGGTTCATGATGAATAGGGTTACAATGACGATGGAAATTACAGCCATGATGTTGAGAATGAGTCATTGAGTCATAAAACCCTCACATATTTTCAAGGCATGTGCCTAGTCTAACCATGTAAAATTTCAACACATACATTCACAATTTGAAGAAATTTCAACGCATGCCCCATTCACTGCTCATAGTGTGAGGTTGATATATGGATGACATTGTTGATGGGTGTGTTATAAGTTCCATGACATTTCAATAGAGGTTAGACAAAGATTCTATAGATAGGAATGACAAATGATGACAATGAGATGTGCATGTTGAACGTTGATGGAAACGTGGATGATCTCAAAGATTATGTGGGGACATCAAACACCCTTGAGTCTTGAAACCGTCCCATACCATCAAGGCATGTATCTAGTCTTACCACATCAATTTTCAATGCATACAAGCACAGTTTGAAGAAATTTCAGAGTTGCTCTCGTTCATTGCTCATTGTGCAAGGTTGAAATATGTGATTTATCCCTTCACCTGATATAATACCTAAGCAATTAACCTTTAAACCACTTGCATGTAACGTCCCCGACCCTCCGACCGGTGAAGAGGATGCTACCATACCATTATCTATCCAGGATTCCAACCCCATGAACATACACATAAAAATTGAAATGCTTTGAAGTAAAACATGCATACATTATCACCATACAGTGGAAGCAAAACCATACATTCAAGCATTCAGCATGTTCATTGTAATTCAATATCAAACGTAATTGCAGGGAATTAAACACAAGAATAATTATCTTATGAAGAAGAACACCCCACAACCCGCTATGTCGCTGCAACGATCCACCCAACCATAGGATAGTGTGCTCCTTAATATCTCGGCAACACTGCCACCCCCGAGTTGGGCATGATTCCCCAAGGAATAAGGAAACTAGGAAACCTCACACATAGCCAAACATATGTCAAGACTCGGTCAAGCCCACACAGTTGGGTTTATTAGACCAAGAGTACACAACAACACATAACCAAGCCAACAAGTTGGGTTTATCAGGTTATCAAGAGATGGAAGCACTGTCTGCTAAGCTAGTGGGCTCATTGAAGAGCTAAGGATGCTTACACCAGAACTAGCTTGACTCCTAAGACATCCACATGCACCCAACACAAGGAATCATTCCCTTCTCTGCTGTACAATCCCGTAGGCCATGAATTCCCTTCCAATGCTATTCAGGGGGTGTAGAGAAGAGATCCAACCCTCTAATTCTGTCTATGAGGCTCCTACAAAACACTAGGTTTGTCAAGCAACCTCCTTCCCACTCCTACACAGTCCAAAGACCAATTGCACACACAGCAATAGACACCATTCCTGGGTTTAGGAAAACAATTCACCCACAAAACTAATTGCCAAGGAGGGTAAGAGCAACCCCTAACAACAATTTGATTTCCCAGGGACGCTTTGGCCCTAACGTGGCCAAAAATGAAATCATTACACCACTATTACAGTGCTAGGCATGGATAAAATGTCCTGGAAGCTAAAATCAAAGAGGGTAAGTGGTTAAAACAGCCATAGGAGACAAAATCGATTTCAGCAAATGTTCATTGGCTTCACATGAGCAAAAACGGCCTCCACAAACCACAATAAAATGTCAATCTTCTTTTCCCATAAGTTATGAGGACGTTTATGCCATTACAAGAACCAAATGATTGCCATAAACTCCCAAAACGCAAATATTCCTTGCCCACTTGCTTAACAACACCAAAAACAGATTTTTGGGCATGCAAGATGAGGAAAATGAGCAAAAACATGAAGGTAAAATAGCTCCCAAGCTTCCCTGCGTGAGCAAATGAAGATCGTGGGTGTATGGTCAAATGGCATGCATTTTTGGGTCATTACTTGCCCCAAAAGTCAAAATTGGCTTTCCCCAAAAATGGGTTTTCCCCAAATATGAAATTGCTGCCCATACTCATCCCATCCCCATGCAATAACTAACTCAACCACATTCTGCCAGAATTTAATGATTGGGGGGAAAAGACAAAATGGGTAGTTGACTGATTGATGGGTTCTCCTATTGACATTTGGATTTTCCCCATTGGCCCAAAGGTTTAAATAATTTCCCTCCTTATCCTTAGGAAAACCATGCCCTTTTCATTATGGTTGCATTGACATAGCTGATTGTGGGTATTTTAATTAAACGCATAATTACATGATGCCAAAAATTATAATGTGTCAGCTAGCACGAAATATTCCTTCGGCAACGATTTTAATGGCTGGAACATAAAATGATAAATCGATGGTGGGGCTTTTGCCTTTAGCTCCACACCATGATTAATTACAATATATACATCATATACATTTTAATGCAAACGGGGTCAAAACAGGGGTGTTACATTGCATGTTGGAACTTATAAACTTCTTTTGGGATTTCCTAGCTTAATAGAATGATAGTTTAATCGTCTCTAAGACTGCCACAAGAAAAAGGAAAAGACATGGAGATTGGCATATTCATTAGTCCTCTTGCTGCAGAGATGGGTATGTCAAGATTGATCTTTGTTGCCATGGATGGAAAAATTGGGTCATGATGAATATGCTTATGATGACGATGGAAATTATAGCCATGATGATGAGAATGGTGTCCTTGAGTCTTAAAACCCTCCCATACCGTCAAGGCATGTGCCTAGTCTAACCATGTAAAATTTCAACACATACATTCATAATTTGAAGAATGACGAATGATCATAATGAGACGTGCTTGTTGAACATTGATGGAAACGTGGATGATCTCAAAGCTTGTGTGGAGATATAAAACATCCTTGATTCTTGAAACCTTCCCATACCATCAAGGCATGTGTCTAGTCTAACCATGTCAAATTTTTACGCATACAAGCATAGTTTGAAGAAAATTCAACATTGGCCCTATTCACTGCTCACTGTGCAGGGTCGATCAATGTCGTTTAGCCCTTGACCCAATATAATCCCTAAGAAATTAACCATTAAACCATTGGAATATTGGACCATATAAACTTATTTTTGGATTTTGTAGCTTAATAGACTCATGGTTTAATCATATCAGAGAATGCCACAACAAAAAGGCAAAGACATGGAAATTAACATCTTCGTTAGCAGTTTTGCTACAGAGATGAGTATGGCAGGTTTGATCTTTGTTTCCATGGATGGAAAAATTGGGTCCTGATGAATATGATTAATATGATAATGGAAATTACAACCATGATGATGATAATGATGTCCTTGAGTCTTAAAACCCTCCCATACCGTCAAGGCATGTTCCTAGTATAACCATGTAAATTTTTAACGCATACATTGACATTTGGAAGAAATTTCAATGTTGGCCCCATCGCTCCTCACTATGTCGGATTGATGGATGACATTGTTGATGGGCGTGTTATAAGTTCCATGAAATTTCAATAGAGTTTTGACATATATTCTATAGACGAGAATGACTAATGATGACAATGAGACATGCATATTGAACGTTGATGGAAACATGGACGATATCAAAGATTATGTGGGGACATATGACATCGTCGATTCTTGAAACCCTCCCATATCATAAAGGCATGTGTATATTGTAACCATGTCAAATTTCTATGCATACATGCACAGTTTAAAAAAAATTCAAGGTTGGCCCCATTCACTGCTCATTGTGCAAGGTCGATCGATGTTGTTTAGCCCTTGACCCAATATAATCCCTAAGCAATTAACCATTAAACCACTTTCATGTTGGACCCTATAAACTTATTTTGGGATGTCTTAGATTAATATAATCATGGTTTGTTTGTTTCGAATAATGCCACACACAAAAAAGGCAAATACATGAAAATTGGCATCTTCATTAGTAGTTTTGCTATAAAGATGGGTATGTTAGGTTTGATCTTTGTTTCCATGGATGGACAAATTGGGTCACGATGAATATGATTAAGATGACGATGGAAATTACAACCAGGATGATGAGAATGATGTCCTTGAGCCTTAAAACCTGCCCATGTCGTCAAGGAATGTGCATGGTCTAACCATGTAAAAATTCAATGCATACATTCACATTTTGAAGAAATTTCAACATTGGCCCCATTCACTGCTTAATGTGTAGGGTCAATGGATGCCATGCATTAAACCCTTAACCCAATATAATCCTTATGAAATTAACCATGAAACCACCTAACCCCAATTTTCAATTACATAGCCTTCTTCCATTCATTTTGTATCAACATATTGTGAAGACACATAACTTAATAAAATATTATTGCATGTAATTAAAAAAAAACTAGAATTACATAAAATTTTGATCATTTAAAGCTCAATTTTAGTTTCCTATTTCATATCAAAACATGAATATTCAATATCAATAATATGTTTTAAATTAACATATATAATGATCCAAATCAATCTAAATTAAAACAAAATATAAAATATTACATCACATATTGTAAAATAAACTTTATAATAAAAAAAATATTTATAAATTTAAACATAAAATGCCCTTAACCCATAATCACTAGGCCTTAACACTTTAAAACCCCTCATCCCCGAATGCTTGATCCCTTGACCTTTAATCCCATAAACCTTAATCCATGATCCCTTAACCCTTAAGCTCTAAACCCCTAATCCTTAATCCCATAACACATAAACCCTAATCACATAACCCCTAATCCATTGACCCTTAAACCTTTAAGCACTAAGCCCTAATCCCTTAACCCATAAACCTGTATGCCCTAAGAACTTAAGCATTAATCCCTTAACCCATAATCCCTAATACTTTAACCATTAAACTACATAATCCCTTATCCCATAAACATGTATTCCCTAAGCACTTAAACATTAATCCCTTAACCCATAATCCCTAATACTTTAACCATTAAACTACCTAATCCCTAAACCCATAAACCCATAAGCCCTTAAACCCTAAACCCTAAACCCATAATCCCTAATCCCTATTCCCTTAGCCCTTTTTCCCTGATCCCTTAACCTTTAAGAACTAAACCCCTATTCCCTTAATTATTAAGCCCCGACATGTAACCCATAATACCTGAAGCCCCTAAGCCCTAAGCCCTTTTCCCTTAATCCCTTAAGGACTAATGACTATTCCCTAATCCCTTAACCCCTAAATCCATAACCCATAGCTCCTAAGCCCTCAAATATTAAGCACTTAACCCATAATCCCTAATCCATTAACCATTAAACTACCTAACCCCTAAGCTCCAAATCCCTTAGCCCTTGACCCTTATTCCCTTAAACCCTAATTCATAATCCCTGCACCCATAATCCATAAATCCCTTAATCCTCAAATGCCATATGCCCTTAACCCCCAAGACCTTAGTAAGTTAACTATTTAGGCATAGTAGGCATAAACTTTGAAGCCAAACTCGACGCTAAAAGGGAAGTTAAAACAACGATATAAATGAAGCTAAATTGGAAGCGAATCTGGGAGTTAAACATGTCATTAAAAAGAGGAGAAAAAGAGGGCGTAAACAAATAACCTAAAGAAGGATCTAAATAAGAAGTTAAACTATGAGTTTTCGTTGTTGTTAGAGTTGGTGCTAAATAAAAAGAGCTAAATAAGAAGTTAAACTGGAAGTTTTATTCGGCACTAAAAGTGACCCTAATTAGCGCTGACATGGTATGCCAAACACAAAAAAACGCCAATTATAGCGCCATCCCGATAAATAGTGCCAACTTTTCAAAAAATATGAAGAAAAATGCATTAAAACAATCATGGGAAGCAAAAAAGGGATATAATCACATAGATTTGTTGTAATGTGATATGATCTTGGAGCAAGAGTGTAGCCCCAATTCGTGTTTTAAATGGTTGTCAAAATTTATATTTGCTATGATCCTTTGAGAAAGGCATAGTCTTTTACCCGGTCTCATTTTACCTCTCAGCATAATATTTTGTTTAATGTTGGGATTATTGCAGAAAATGTGAAGATAGTAGCTCAATAGAGGCGCAATCCATGTATCACATTAATTATGATTTCCTACAAGTCGCAAGGGATTAGAGAGTTGTCCTCTTGAGGGCACTACTATAAAGCCTTCCCAAGAAAAGAAAGAAAAAAAGAAAGCATACTAGTTGCGTTGATTACAAGAACCATAAAACATAACCTTTGATTTATTTATTTTTCAAAAAGAAAAGATCATTACTTGTATAAACTTTAGTTTACTTTATATGTATATAGATCATTGCCAACAAAGGTTGAAAAATGCATCCCTTGAATACATAGAAAGAGAAGGGTATAGGCCTTAGTTGATAGGTCATTCCTTGTTAATAGTCACACCATTGAAGAGAGAACAACTCTACTCTATTTTGTGAATTGTATACTTTAGCGTGTGAGAATGTACGATTCCAGACGTAGAATTATTCATTTCAAGACTTCGTTTATATTCAATTGATGTAGCGGCTTTTAAATTGTAACCAAAATCTGGTATTTAATTCCATAATTATGTTATAACTAAAAGTCATGGTTTGATTTATCATAATAATTTTTTATTTATGTAGATTGGTTTTAAAGCAACTTTTATCATGATTTCTATTGAAATTGATATTCTATAGCTTTAAATTGAATACAGGTGCTTTATATATCATTTAGTGGCTTTGCTTTTAAAACAAATGGTAGAATAAATGCAAATGGAAGTTATAGGAATTATCTTTAGTTGTGTTTTCAAATATTGTATATATTTATCTAAGATTTATTACACGTATAGACTTTAACTTTACTTTTTATATGTAAATAGTTACTTTTACATTATTACTTTTACTTTTAGCTTTAGCTTGTTTATATACATTTAGTTTATATATATATAATGGAAGTTTATATTGTTTATATACATTTAGTTTATATATATATAATGGAAGTTTATATGATTTATATACATTAGTAGAGTTTTATTGTTATGTTTTTTACAAGTGGATATATATAAATTGGAAAGGTAAATTAATATTTTTTTTAGACAAAAAAAGGCATTCTTTGCTATTCAATTGAATCAAAGGAACTGGGTACATCAGCAAATTACAACAGTCCAAAAAACTATGGATTCTGTATCAACCAACAATACAACAAGAAGGAAGCACTTCCACTAAGCTTAACTACAGGAGTATGGGAATCATATACAAAAAAGTCCTCTCATAAATGTTAAGTCGGCACTCAGTCATATGTCCTTACAGAAAATAATAAGAACCCAGACACAATATCCATGTCAGGGCTTGTAACACTCAAAAGCCAGAGACATAACAGATCAGCTTAACCATTAAACTTTCACAAATCAAGATCCAAGGGACAATAGTATAAGAACCAGAGCAGTGTCTTCAAAAAAGCTAGAGTGAAACCTCCCCAATAACTTTATCCTCACATGTTTCAGTGAGGGAAAGATGGCCTGCAGCCATACTAAGCCCTTCCTTGGATAGTGTGTATGCCCTCTAATTATGTTCCCTAAAGACATGATTGAAATCCACAAAGGTGAACAAAGATATGAGTTTCCTGATGTTTATGCACCAGGCCTCTAAGTTCACCATGGTAAGAGTGGATTCATTCCTTGCCCAGTTTATAATCACTGAGGAATCACCAAAGATATGTAGGTATAGCAACCCAATATCTTTGGCCATATATAATGATGCCCGTAGTCCCAGAAGCTCCGCTCTAGTATTAGTGCTACGGCCACGGCCTAATTTGATAGAGAGAGAGTGCTGCTCATTTAACCAAATACAAACACCTGCACCACCAAGTGAATCTGCCGCAGCACCATCAAAAAAAACCAAAGGAAATTTTTTTGTGGGGGGTCACCAATGTGCCTAATCTTGTTTTTGTTTACTTGAGGCACCTGATGAGAAACAATATCAGTCAAGATCGCATGACAAAGTCTGGAGATAAAGGGTTCCTTATCATCAAAAATGGAGTTGTTCCTGCACTTCCAGAGATTCCATATAAAAAAGAAAGGCAGATATAAGAGATTTCCACCTTTTGAAACCCAGGTGGACAGACTTCTAGAAAGAGATGAGGCAAACCACTGTAAATGTATACCAAACAAACTTCCCAATCCATGAATGACCTCCTTCACGAAGGAGCAGCCAACAAAGATGTGTTCAACTGATTCCTCTTCTATTTTACAGAGACAACATCTATTTGGGCCAACCCAACCCTGCTTATGCAAGTTATCCCAAGTATTAATTTTGTTATAAACAGCCAGCCAAATTAAACATTTCAGTTTCTAAGGTATGTTGAATCCCCAAATCTTTGGGATAAGATCGTCTCTAATCGGATGCATATGCTCAAACAAGATAAGCTCATAAGCTTTTTTTGCCGAGACCATTCCCAACTTTTTATCAAACATCCAAAGCAAGGAGTCCTCATGATTTCCCAATCTAATGCCACCGTGAGACATGCCATTGACAAAGGACGACCATTGGTCGGCCCACACACCTCCCAAGCAGAGATTAGTTGCCGAATACCAGTAATTTAAACCGATTGAAGGCCCATCCAAGTTTTGTGCCTGGGCTAGACTAGTAATCCCATAATCAGACAAATAATCTCAAAGGTCCTCTGGCAAGTAGAAAGAAGAGTCCAGACCAAAAATTAGATCAACTCCCATGCAAATATTTAAGCCATTACCCACCTTCTAGCCAAGCTGACCAGTGATCCATAATAAAATCCTTATGAAACCATTCTAGAAGTAAGAAGTTCAATTGATAATGAATTTTCAAGCTCTGATCGAGTCCACCAATGGAATATTTTTAATGTACTTAGATGTAATGATCCAGTTCCAAATACCATTCCCGTTAAGTAGTAGCCACAAATTCTTCAGTCGAAGTGAGATCCCAAACCATTCCAAGTTCTTGATACCCCGTCCCCCACATTCGATAAGGACATATATCGCATCCCAGTAAGCAAGATGATGTTTCTGATGTCCATCAATACTCCCCCATAAGAACGAAGAGATCACTTTCCTCAACAATTCAGAATAGATTTAGGGCATCTGGCCAGAGCAAACCAGTATACAGCAAGTTCGGAGAGAACTGACTTGATAAGGACAACTCTGCCACCCAGAGATAGTAGCCTATAAGACCAGTTTTTTATCTTGTTTTCGAACCTTTCCACCATCCAATTCCAATATGAGGATCGATATCCCAAGGGTTTGAGGTGAAACCCCAAGTACTTAAACCATTTTCTAAGGGTGCCATTCTGTAGGGAAGAAGCTGAGCAATTTGGCACCGAGTACCTACATCCACATTCTGATAAAGGAAGAAGGACTTTTCCAAGCTGACAACCATACCAGTAGCTGAGCAAAAAAGATCAAATGCTTCTTTATATGCTTTCCATTCACTTATAGTAGCAATACCAAATAAAAGGACATCATCAACAAATAGCAAGTGAGTAATGGATAGCTCCTGAGAGAGCTGAAAACCTTTAATCCGTCCTTTTAGATGAGCATCCAGAATAGTTATGCTAAGGCTTTCGATCAGCAGGATGAAAATTAGGGGAGATAAGGGACAGCCTTGTCAAATATCTCTTGAAGCAGGAAAAAAATCAAAAGGTGTTCCATTGACTAAGACTACAAAGCAGGCATTTGTTACACAACCCATAATCCAATTCACACCTATTAGAGGCAGGCCAATTTGTAGGAGCGGCAATCTTAGAAAGGTCCAATTAACCCTATCGAAAGCCTTAACCAAGTGAAGTTTTAAGACCATCACATTAGAATTCTTGGTTTTTATAGAGTGCAGAATTTCCTGAGTCATTGGTTCAGTAATCTGCCTATCCTTTAGAAACCCAAATTGTTGAGCTGAAATAGTTCTGTTCAGTAAGGGTTTCAGACGAAGAGCTGCACTCTTAGATATGACCCTATACACAAGGTTGCATAATGAGATAGGGAGAAAATCAGCATAAGTAGCAGGATTTTCACATTTAGGGATCAGAGTCAAGAAGGTTGAATTTAGTGCACCACGAACTTTCCCACCAATTCTAGCTTGTTTAGCAGCCATGACTAGTTCCTCCCCAATGAGATCAAAAAAAGCCAAGAAGAACTCAACTGGCCATCCATCCGAGCCCAAGATTTTATATTTCTTGAAACTCTT
>LPNX010950522.1:338821-356393 GCA_001517045.1 Pseudotsuga menziesii | reverse complement strand
GTTTTAGAACTCCAATTGTGATTTAGACAAGTCTTGGTTACCTACAGTCAAGTAGAGTCATCAATTCAAACTTCCTCATGTGGATTCGAATTGCTTGTGGTAATTAAAGCCATTTTACATCATTGTAATTATTATCTGGATTACTTTTTTTATTAATGAAAGCATTCACAGCTGCAAGCCTTTTGCACTGTTTCATTCTTCAATGGCTGAGTAAATTGTGAGATCTTCTTTGTGAGTTGTGTGTTTGTCTACAGATCTATATGCTCAAATTTAACATTGAGAACAGCTTCCACTTCATGAGGAGTTATAGGCTCAAGGAAACGGTCTTCATCCTCTTTCTTAGTCGGCTTGGGGAAAAGACCGATCACCTTCAGCTGATCTGATATATTTGTAGACCCATCATCCTGAAAAAGTTCACTAAAATGAAGTTTCCCCATTTGTTTTAAAGGAACGTCCTCTGACACCACATTAACAAAACTATCATTCAAAGACTAGATTGCATTAGAATTTTTTCTAGCAGAAGCAAAGGAGTGAAAAAACTTTGTATTAGCATCCCCTTCATTTATCGAGAGCACTCTGTTCTTTAGTCTCAGCGAGGTAATTTCATGAGCCCAGTACTTACCTTTCTTCTCTTGGAGAGACTTAATCCTCTCGGAATTTTTAGCAGACAGAAGACTAGAGTCCATATGTAGAATATCAGTAATCTCAGAATTTAAATCCAAAATCAGTTGTTTCCTTTCTCCTTTTTCCTTCCTTTCCCAGCTCTTCACAGCACCCTTTAGTCTACCTAGCTTAAGAGAGAAGGAGTCCAAATGTGTAAGAGGACCCGACGTCAGAGGATCCATCCAAGAAGAATTAACTAGAGAGGTGAAATCATCCTCCAAGAGCTACGCTCTATTAAATTTGAAAGGATAACATTGAGCAATAAGTATCGGGCCCCATTCCAGGCAAACCGAATAATGATCTGAGACATCTAAAGGAGTAGCCCAAGATCTATAGCGGCCCAAACAGGGCAGGAGATAGTCAGATAATAAAAAATGATCAAGTCTTCTGCTAATCCTTGCATCCCCCTTGTGTGTATAGGGTTGATGTTTTTTTATTGGAGATAAAGTTAAACTTAAGCCTTAAAATTATTTATTTTAATTGAATTTTTTATATTAATTTTTTAAACTATGGATGGTATGTTGTATTGCCAGCATCGTGGAATGTGCCCAGCACCCTGCAGCATGCTACATCATCTTGCGTTTATGAGAAAATTGCTCGTCATATTTACACTAGTTGCATTAATGTTGGATTCATGGAGTTTAATGCATATGATTGGGTGTAATTTTCTCTTCCTTCATTTTTTTTCATATTATATTGTTTGTTTGCAGCATTTTGGGTTAATGGAGCTCTGTACGCTTTGTTGGTTTCTTTTACTAGCTACGCTTGTTGCTATTCGTGTTTCTACATAACTAAGTTGCGAACAAAATTTAAATTGAAAGAAGGTCCTTGTGGAGACTACCTTGTTCACTGTTTTTGCAAGAGTTGTGCTCTGTGCTAGGAATACAAAGAACTCAAGAACATAGGCTTTGATTATGCTATGGGTAAGTGATCTCCAGCTATTTATTTCTACAGTACACGAGAAAACTATAAATAAGAATTGGCTTCCCAAAGTAAATGGGATTACTGTAAATAAAAGTTGGCTATATTGTTTCTTGTGTTAAAATGTTGGTCTAAACATGAACATAAACATGCAAGGTGGGTGGGAAATCTGGAAAATCGTGACCAATCAACATCCCATACAAGGATTCCAACAGCACCTCCAATGGGTCAAGCTATGAACAAATAAATGATGGTATCCAATGGGTCAAGCTATCCAGATATCTCATGGATCTGGTGTTGTGATATATAATTAATGTACTGATATATAATTACAGGAAACTAAGTTATATTGTTTTATACTTTTCTGAATAACTCAGAATATACGAGATAAATGTGTGGAGATACTTTCTATGGCTTTATTTTTTATAATAACATAGGTTGTGAGCAGTTCATTCTTTATAATAACAAGAGCCAGGAGGTGGCAATGTCCCCGACATTGCATCCATGATAGCTAGTGGTTTGCAATTGCCTATGGAAAAAATTATAACTCAATAAAAATAGATTAAATTTTGTTATAGACTACTTAAAACTCAATAAAAATGGAATAAATGTTGTTATAGCCTGCTTAAGGATCCTTTTGAGGATGGTAGAGATTTGACTACTTAGAAGACTCCAGACTCAAGTTCTATTTCAATGGATCCAAAGTGAGGATGAGCTTTACCATATTTTCCAGAACGACTACTATATCTCAAATAGGCCATGAAAGACATAAAGACAAGCCTAAATACAGAGTGAGGATGAACCATTTTTTATTGGCTAGGTGATCAATTGATGATGCTTGTTGGGTGGTGAAGCTAATTCCTTCACTATCAGAGTATCAGAGTTTAACCAACTTCTCCTTCTAAAATGGTACCCACCTCTCTCTTGGAACTTTGCACATTTGGGCTTGAAAAGTAACTTATCCTATAAAGGAAGGGTAGAAAGGCAAAAGAAAGGCAATGAAAGTGAGGACACAACTCCATATTTGAATAATGCTAAGCCAATATGAGAAAAAGAAGAAATTGAAAGAAAGCAAAACCCTTCAATCAAATAGAAAATTTTTAGTAAAGTAAGACAACAATTTTCATTATTACATATATCATAATAACCACTTATGTAAGTATACACCTATCTTACAAAAACCTATTAATAAAAATTAATGACGTTTTGAATTTTTTTTAGACATTACATAGATTATTTTAATAAGCTTATCAAGTATAAAAACCATATGGACTTTATGTAACAATTCTATACATATATATTTAAAAAAAAGAAACACACATGTATACTAAAAATATGTAAATTAAAAATAATTTTTAAGTTTTACTCAAATATACTATGATAAAAATATCTATATTATGAAATTTCAAAATAAAAATCAATATCATTTTAATATATTTACACGTTGCAAGATATTTTATCCTTTCCTAAAATTTTGTTAAACATTTTACTATACCATTAAGTAATCAAAATTAACATAAAACTATAAAAAAATTTAGAAAAATTAGGTGGTTGTTTTTTATGTGTCATTCATGACAGTTTAGGGTAGATGGCTAATCTGAGCATAAACGTGTGAATGTGTGAAAATGAGAAAATGAAATCGTCATTAAAGCTAGGAGAGAAGCCTTGTTGACCCCATCTCACTCAACCTAATCAATTTGGAAAAATAAAAATAATAATATAATAAAAAAATTTAAGTGAAGGCGTTACAAACAATGCCAGTGTGGATCCATCTCATTTCCGCTTCCCATTGGTTTCAATGATTCCCCATGATATCCTTGCCACGGTCTATACTTTTATTCACCGCATCCATCACCTTCTCCAACTCGCATTTACGTAGCTCACTTGGGAGAACGTCCCTTATAAGGTGCCCTCCATTCAATTGCATAATCACCATCTATTTACATAATTGGGAGGAATAGCACATGCATCGATCCTGGTTCACCCCACATCCGATCTGCCAGCTCATACTCAAAACGGAACGAATTAAATAACTAGAAACCTCGAGTGAGTGGAACAAAGTTATGTGAAATTATTTTACTAGTGAGTCGACAATTTATACTTATTGTTGTGCCCAGTACCCATAACAATATAACTAGGTCCACATTTTAGGCTTTGAGTGTCCGAATTTTCCACACGTAAAAGATTTTACATTTTGACTAAAGTTAAATTGAATTTTTTTCATGGCTTTTTGTTTGTTAAAACGCACAAATAGTTTACTCCGCAGAATTATTACGTCGATCTAAATGTAACTAATACTCATTAAAATTGTGGAATGAAGTCTTTTGTAATATTTTAAACTCTTGTAATGTATTGTAACCCTCTCTAGAGTATGTATAAATTGTAATGTGTTTGGAGTATGTATAAATTGTAATTTTAAAATGTTGTAATGTATTGTAAACCTATTTAGAGTATGTATAAATTGTAATTAAACCAGAGTAGGTAATGTATTGTATCACAATATATGCAATGAATCACAATATATGCAAACATTTTTTTTTAATATTTTTATCTTAAATTTTGTTGGATTTTTTTGAAATATTTTTATTAGGTTTTAATATTTTATTTTATAAGTAGATATGATTTTTTATTTAACATTTTATAAAGTGCAGCATTTCTTTTATACTTTTTACCAAACTCTTAATGTAATAAATTTAATCTTAATGTAATAAATTGTAATTGGATTGGATTAAAGTATATATTAATTGTAATTGTGTCTCTTCAATTTCGTTAAAGAATTTGCAAGTTGGACATTACCTTTTATACTTTTTACTAAACTCTTTATGTAATAAATTATAATTGGATTGGATTAAAGTTTATATTAATTGTAATTGTATCTCTCCAATTCTGTTAGAGAAGTTGCAAGTTGGACATTATTTTTTAGAATAGTTAATAAAACGTTAAAATAACTACTTTCAACTTTAAAAAGATTTAAAATACAATTTTTTATTTGACAATATTTTTCATTCTAAAATTACATAACACTTTACAACTCTTAATCTAATAAATTGTAATTAATCTAAAAATCATCCTAATCAATTTGGAAAAATAAAAAAAATACAAGTGAAGGTGTTACAAACAATGCCAATGTTACACCTGCATAACATTGAAACAAATGGCATGACATTGAAACAAATGGCGCGGAACAATGCTAATGTTACACCTACCTGCATGACATTAAAAGAAATGGCGCAGGGAGAAATTCACAGTAAGAAATCAATATATGGAGAGATTATATCAAATTAAGTGCCTACTTTGGAATTTCTGAGTTTTAGTCTGCAAAATTATATCAAATGGCAAGCTCAGCCATGGTTTAAGGGTTTGCGGAGCTTAAAGGCCTAAGGCCTTCCGTTTCTTCCTCCAACAAACTACAGTTGGGCTTCCTCCAAGCATCTAGCAGGTAAGCTCAAGGTCCATTTTAAACTAATTTAGAGAGTACAAATTACAGTTGTAGTCTAAACTAACTTAATAAAAATGCATATTGTAGTCTAAACTATCTGCGACAATGTCGGCACCATACTTTATAATTAAAAGCAAGGCTTATGTTGGAGGAGCAAGTCGATAAGTCGACTTGAATGATAGCTGACTTAGTCGATTAGCGAACTAAGTCAGTCGGTCGACTAAACTAGAGATTAGGTCGGCCACCTAAGGTCGTGTTGGTTCACCGAACCGACAGGTAGTTATTTTGTAACTGTTTTGTAATCATATATATTAGGCTGTTGAGCCATATGAGAACTCGGTTCAGTTCTCTGTGTTGTATGGACCCATTCATGTAATATAATCTGTTAATTCACCTACTTGTTCTTATCTCCTATCTCTGTTATGTATGTATGTTTTAGTATGTATTATCGATAACCTTATGTGATCTGTGAGATTACAACATTGGTTCCGTTGCCGGTAGTACATGTCTGAGATGTATGCAAACATATGATATCAAAACAGGAGATTAAGGACTGGTGGGAACGTAAATTTGCAAATTATTTGCAGAATTACGCACGAAGAAACAGATTAACGACCGCACAAGCAAAAGCAAGATTCTTTACAGAAACACATGAGAAGTTTGTAGAATCAGTGCCCCAATTTCTGAAGAAACTACTGGATGAAAAAGCTGGAAGGGACTAAAGACCAACAGTTGCTGGAAAAACTAATCCGAGGAGGAAGAACAAACTTGTCGAAGTGGTTCGAAAAAATCGTTGACGACTTCTGCGAGGAGCAAGCAGTAGAAGATATAACTTCGATGGAAACCGTCAAGGAGAAATTTTACACAGACCTCACCGAGCAATTTCTGTGTTCCTTACCGACCTTGCTGTTTAAATTCCTGATCGAGAAGGGAGTAGTTCATATTGTCGAACCTTTCCCATCACTTCACAGACCGCCATTAAACCCTAACGGGGCGGAAAAGCAAAAGAGGTGGAAAAAATTCATTGCAAAAAGGGAGTGGGAATACTTCCTAAGTAAGTAGACCGAACTATTCGAGCTTTCTAAAAGCGTCGGGTAGGCTATGGGGAGGTAGCTGGTCATATGTTGAGATAAAGTGGAGTGGATTCTAGTCGCCTAGAAGTATATACTATTCACTAGTAATGAGAAGTCGACCAAAAGGGAAATCAAGAAATAGTATCACACAAAGGTATGTCGGACATTTAGAAAATAGAGAGGGGAGAGAGACAAGAAAGGAGGGAAGAAAGAAGAGAAAGAGCCTTAGCACTGCACAGAGGAAGGAGTCCTAGGGCGACCGAACAGGAAAGAAATCTGCCAAAGTCAGGTCATGACCGACAAGAAGAGGCGTCCCCTACGAAGGAAGAATTGTGGATAGAGCAGTCAGGAGCTCTCCAATTAAGAGCTCCCCATGAAGGAACAACTCTCTCTCCATTGAATCCGCGTACCCAGATACAAACTATTGTCGAAGAGGACCTCCGAATAGGAGCTGGTGACTTTGGTATATGGAGTCGACTAGACGACGAGACATACACTGGAATACACCTCATTATCCATCGACCAAAAGAAGGAAATTAGGTTACCTTTCAAGCGGTACCCTCCAAACGAAATATCCACTTACTTTTACCAACACATGAAGGAGCACCCCCCCTGCCAAATACAAATTTGGAAGACACAGAACATTCAAAACTGCAGACAAATAGTTGCAGTTGGCCATCGACAGAAGAAGTCGACATTAACCGACTGTCGGTCGAAAATGAAACGACAAAAACAACCGACGGGAATGAGAGTTCTATCGACCATATTTCCGCAGAGACGAATAAGCCAATAACCCCACTGCCCCCACCCACACCTCCACCACCGCCACCTCCTGAAAGCAGCGACAGTGATTTCGACATGGGTCATGGGTCAACACACATTCCTGTATATGAGGGGGATGAGGACCCCAGATGACATTGGTTCGTTTGTGAGTCGACTTGGGAGGCTAACCAAGTTACGGACGAAGACAGATAGATGGCGTAGTTCGTCGATGCCTTGAGGAAAAGGGCATTAACTTGGTATATGACCTTTTCTGAAAG
The DNA here is from genome assembly GCA_001517045.1 of Pseudotsuga menziesii. NCBI lineage: Eukaryota > Viridiplantae > Streptophyta > Pinopsida > Pinales > Pinaceae > Pseudotsuga > Pseudotsuga menziesii. The sequence goes on along the minus strand of LPNX010950522.1, from coordinate 349,257 downwards.
ACAACCTCGAGCAACCAAAGCCGAGATCAAAGCGCAATTTCTATCATTTTTCAAAACTCTAGATGCAAAACATCTGGCAGTGAAAAAACTAAAAACAACAGCACAAAAGCCAGGAGAAACTGTCTGCGACTATGATAAGTGATGGAAAGACCTTCTTAGCCAACTGGACTATGTTATAGATGAACAATTATTAATCCAGTGGTTTCTTGTAGGTTTATCTCAGAAAGTCCGCTTACACTTAAGTCTGGAAACATTCAAGTCTTACAAAGATGCACTTACAAAAGATCTCCAAGTGGAAATGGATGAGGACATACCAGGATACTCCACTAATCACAGACTAGAATAACAAATTGAGAGTGTACAGAAGTCTTTAAAGGAATTAAACCTCAAAAATCAGGATATGTGGTGCACCAAGTGCTCGACGGCCGGACATTCCAAAGACAATTGTCGACAGGAATACAGCCGACGAGATGTTCGATTCATGCAGATGAAATGTTTTTGCAACATTTTCCAGGAGCATGGAGACCACTCGACAAAAGATTGCCCATTCAACATGAAGAATGGCAAGGCATCTTGGTGTGCAATCTACGAAACTAAAAATCATAACACAACCGACTGCCATTTGAACCTCAAGAACCGACAGAATTATCATGCAGTCTACCAAACCACTGCAGTTGCACAAAATAATGAGCCAAACAACTTACCAAACGATCCGAACAGTCAGAGATATGAAGGTCAAAGATACGAGCGCTGGTATGACAATCGACATGGAGGCTACGGAGGACGAGGTCAATTCCCTGGGAATCGAGACAACCGACCACGTCGTCCCATCTAATGCTTTACATGTTATAAGGAGGGACATTGACATGCAGACTGTCCATATAAAGACAGAACTAACCTCAAATTTTGTACTCATTGTGGAGTAAGGGATCACTCACTAGAGGATTTCCCTACCGTGTTGGAAAAAATAAATACAAAGAAAAATGTTAATGTCTTGTTGTGTGTGCAAAAAAATGATGCAATAAACACACAAAAATTGCATATTGTAACCCGACAAGGGACAAAAACAGGAAGTGATAACCCAAAAATCAGCAAAATAAAAGAGAAAAATGTCTACCCTGATCCACTTAAAGAAAAACAAACATACAAAGAAGCAACCAATGTATTCAAAGAATTTGCATGACAGGAACAAGCTAACGACAATCAACATAATACAATAAAAGAATTAATACAGCTCGTACAAAAAGACAAGTCAGTATCTCAGTTCATCGACTTACTATATGAAATAAGACATAACAACTCCGAAAAACAAACAAAGAATATTTGCAGGTTAAATCAAAAAAGATAAAAGTGATGCCGACTCACTTGTCGACCTGGAAATCGAAGGATACCATGTCCGACAAGTAGTGCTTGACTTTGGATCACAAGTAAACATCATGACTCGTGACACTTGGTAACAAATGGGTAGACCTCGACTATATGAGTCAAGTATATACCTAAAACTAGCCGACCAGGGCCTAATTAAACCTATTAGAGTCTGAAAAAACATTGACACGAATATTAAAGGAATCTTGACCAAAGTCGACTTCGAAATCATTGACCCTAAGGAAGGATCCAGCTCCTTCCCAGTGTTAGTCGGTCGACCTTGGGGTCGAAAGATGAAAGCATCGATATCCCTGGACAAAGAGAGAATCAAATTAAAAGGAAATGGACAAAAGGTCATTGTACCTATTCATCCATCTCAAGGAGAACCTTGGACTGAACCTATCGATGAAGAAGTCGACATTCGACAACTCTACCAGATTCAAAACAATGCAGATTATACAGAACCTAATATCTACGGAGAACTTCATTTAGGCAAGCAAGACTCAGTTGGTTATAATTCATACGCCGAATTATATGCTTGGGAGATTGAGAACTACGAAACACAAGCAAGAGGGTGTTGGACTATTCAAAAAGTGCAGAAAAATCCCACCCAACAATGCTTCATAGTGTCCATTGTCCCAAAAATATTTGAGAAGAAAATTAGGGAATACCCTACTTTACAACCTACCAATGTAAATACTACACCAATACCAAGATACAAGGAAAGAGAATCACCAGTCATGCATGTAGAACAAGTTTCCAAGAATATTGGTGACCATGGCCGACTTCAAAGCCTAGTAGAAACTTTTACAGGCCAAGCTATTCGATGGTGGGATACCCATCAGACAAGATTGCAGACATGGACATCAGCTTTGACTTACTTTGTCGAAACGTTTGGAGGAAAGAAGTTAACCAAACAGGCTCAGATACCTATATTCACTCAAGGACAGAATCCAGAAAATCATATTAAGACATGTGAAAAAGAATGGAGAAAACTTGGATACAAGGATGAATGAGCATCGCCACACCTATTCCCATCAACCCTCGCCGACTTACCAAAAAAATGGTATAAGATGGAGGAATCCTGAGGTGAAAAATTCTTATGGCATGAACTCAGGGAAAATTTCAATAAAGATTTCAACTTTATACCACAAAATAAAAACTTGGTCGAAATAGCAAAATAGATTAAAGAATTTATACAGCCGACAGAAAAGTTACAAACCCTTAAAAGATAACCGACAGACAATGAAATGCAACAATATACAAACCAGGACAAAACCACAGTCGACAAGACTACAGTTAGAAAATGAAAATATAGAAGGGAAAAGCTTTAGAAGGAAATCAAACCATGTCGAAATGACCAAACCTATTTGTACAGTCCTTAAAGTGGAAACAATCAACAAACAAGATACCGACAGAACGACTGCAGATGACTTCCCTGCCACATTCTCACAGTTTAAGGAAGGAAGTCGACCAATCAATGAAGCCAAAGCACTAGAATGGCTAGATGCTAAAGTCAAAACTAGGGAATTCGACATCTCAAATGATGATCGACCAAAAATGGCAAAGATTGGTGACTACTGGAGTGAAGAGCAGACCATAGAGATAGTGAACTTATTAAAAGAGTTCCAAGATGTATTTGCTAGAGATTATAAAGACCTCAAAGGCTTAGTCCACGAAATGGTTGAAATGAATATTGACACTAAACATGATGTTCGAACTGTGAAGAAAAGGCCATATAAGCTAGCTCACAAATACAAAGAGATAGTCAAAAAGGAAATTAATAACATGCTTGTAGCAGGAATCATATATCCTATTGACCAATCAAAATGGGCAAGTCCAATGGTTGTACAGCCTAAGAAACATGATCCAACCAAACTAAGAGTTTGTGTCGACTTCAGAGAACTAAATAAAGTGACACTGACAGACCCATTTCTAACTCCTTATGCAGATGAAATCTTAAATGAGGTTGCAGGACATGAATGCTACTCATTTACAGATGGATTCTCATGTTATAACCAAGTGCCATTAGCTAAAGAAGACTAGAAAAAGACAACCTTTGTATGTGAATTTGGCTCATTTGCTTACAAGGTTATGCCTTTTGGATTAAAAAATGCACCTGCAGTATTTTCTAGAATTGTCATCAAAACATTTCAAGAATATATTTACAAGACCATGGCAGTATACTTTGATGATTGGACAATATACTCCATGTTAAAAGATCATTGCAAATGGCTCAAGCCTAGGTTGGAGAGATGTTGACAAATTCAACTATCCCTAAACATCAAGAAATGCATATTTGTGACCCCTATAGGGATATTATTAGGGCACATTGTCTGTAGGGAAGGTATCAAGGTTGACTTTGCAAAAATCAAAATTCTCCTCGACCATATGTCCCTTGTCGGGGACATAATAAGAAGAAAGGTTGTGAGGAGTTTACCAAGTAGATGATTTTAAAATATGTTTATACAATATAATTAGAGAATCTTTGACATTAAAAGTAATAATTAAAAGTTGGTTTGGCCTTAATGGCCAAACCAAACCACCGCCACGGCCACCACTTACACATCGTCAGCTGCTCGCATTCCTTTGTCGTGAGTTAGAGTTGTCGACACATGCATACAGCTTAGTTTGTCTATACAATCCTGCTAGTATTAATGATAATGCTTATTTTTCATTTCATTTGTTTTCATTTTCCTGAGCTACAAGAACTTTGTTCAAGTTATGAATGTGTTTCTTCACAAAGCTCTTGAGGGTGTCTTGTGCATGGGCTATGTCACTCGCTTCAATTCGATGAGTTACAATCTTTTACTCTTGGTGAAGCGTAACCTCGATTTGCTACTTGACATTAAATTTTCTAGGTTTTATTATCTTCCTGTTCACTTATCTTTTAGAATTACAATATAAATATGTGCAACTTTATTGTATTTATAGGTATCGATCCTAAGCCAAAAGCTATACATGCACCGGGTCTTACCTAAGAAGTTCAAGAAAAGGAGTTCGCTATTGTAAATTCCCTTGTAAGCAAAACTCCTTGGAAAAGCTTGAACCCTCCTTGAAAAGCTTGAACCCTCCTTCAGTTTGGTGGTTGTGTCTCAACGTGGAATGGAAGGGTTCCATCCAAAATTTTGTAAAGCCTTGCCTCCCATTACCCAAAGTAATATTCTCCTCAAGTTTCAAATTTTAACAATCTACCGTTAGTAATTAGCAACTGGAGATTGATTAAGCCCAGCAAAGGCAGATCCAAGAATATGGTCTTTGGCCTGCTTCTTCAGTTTGGTGGTAATTTACATAAATGTTGTTGCAGGTCACTGTTGGTCAGGATATTGGAACTTTCCTGGTTTTCTTTGTCTCCATATTGGGTACGAGTACGATGTTTATACCTTCCAATTCCACCACCTTCTAATTTTTTGAGTGATAACATACCTAGTTTGATTTCATGTTAATGTTAATGTTCTTGGATAGAATTTTCGTTTAAACTTTGACGGTCATTTTTGCCATATTTTGTTTTGTTTTGGCATCATTTTCATGCCGTTGCCTAAGAGCCTGGAGACACACAGCAGACGGGGAGATTTATAATGGTTTTGAAAATTCCATTGTCAATGGAATTTGGCGAAATAATGAAGAGTCCAAATTTCACTGGAGATTTACAAGGATTATAATGGTTTTGAAAATTCCATTGTTAATGGAATTTGGCCAAATAATGAAGAGTCCAAATTTCACTGGATTCGATGGCTAATTATTAAAAAATTTGAAGCTTTCAAGCGATGTAGAGAAATAAAAAGTCAAAACTTCACTGGATTCTATGGATATTAAAAAATTATGAAGTTTCGAATTGACAAAACCAAACAAGAGGAACTATGACTATGCACATGCACACCCAAATTTCTCATAAAAGTTTAATCTATTTTGTTTAGATAAAAATAAGATAGTTTTTAATAATCTTCATCCGGCACCGTAGTCACCGAATTCTAGCTTGAGTGGATCGACATGTAAGGGATATGACCAGGTACACTGTTGGCATAAATATTGTTCAATAAACTAAGTATATAATTTAATGTTACATCTTTCAAGTTCAATGATGAGATAGTTTTTAATAATCTTCATCCTGCACCGTAGTCACCGAATTCTAGCTTGAGTGGATCGACATTTAAGGGATATGACCAGGTACACTGTTGGCATAAATATTGTTCAATAAACTAAGTATATAATTTAATGTTACATCTTTCAAGTTCAATGATAAGATCATATCAAAGACATTATGATAGTGACTACTCTGCTTTTGTGATTGTGTCCAGCGGTTATGTGATGAACATAACGTATTTAGCACGCATGTGTGTCAAGTTGTATAGACCTCTGTACAGAGGACAGCTTTGAGCTAGCTATGGAGCAATCCTCCCTCCATTGGACGGAGGAGGAGCAAAGTCAACGTTGACTTTGCTCCTCCTCCGTCCGATGAGGGAGGATTGCTCCATAGCTATCTAGCTTACTCCGGACAGCTTTTACGCCAAAGCATTACAGATAACTTGCGTTGAGATGGTTGTTTCGACCTTGGTGGTGCTTCGAATCAATGTTATGTGCAATTTTTAATATGTAGAAAAAGATGAGGACTTTCGTGTGACCAAGCACCTTGTCCATATTGTTATAGGATAAGGTTTTATGAAGGGTTTTTGAATATTAGTTTTTCAATTTATATTTAATGGTGGTTCATTACAGCTATATTCACTTAGAACTATGTTAATATTTGTTATTTTGAAGAATCGAGATATAACTAAAAAATTATATAATTTATTTAATCATTATATAAGGGTTTAACAAAGCATCATGTTTTTTACAAGAATTGAACATGGGTGGAAAGGGTAATAATCATTCCACACCACCACCCAAGCTACATCCAATAGACAAAAATTAGCTTCCCAACTTGTCCCATCATTTTGTACAAATTGATATTTTAGGGATATCAACATATGTATTAAAGATCATAATATCTTATTAAGGTCAATTTAAACTAATTTGATTCGTTAAAATTGGTTGAGAGTGGCAATTTGTTAAATTGGTTGATAAAGAGCCTCCATCCTATCATAGGTGGTGATTTGAATAGAATGCTAGATTGAAAACAGAGAGAAAGCATCGGATGGTAATTTATGCTTGTATAGTTACAATGAAAATGCTTGCAGTGAGGTTTATTATCCGATGGTTTCTCAACTATGATGCATGGGAAATCTCTTACTAAGTCTATATGAAATTTTTCTCAACTATGATACATGGGAAATCTTTTTTTAGTTTGCCATCGTTTTACTTTGATACAACTCCACTCTATGATAATGTGGAAATATCCGCCTACCTTTGTTAACTCAGTTCTAGGTTTTATGTTTTTTTTTTAAACCAAACTGATACTGAGGTTGTAGATTTTGTCTTACTACTGTCTCCAGGTAGCAACAGCAGCCACCCCTCCTTAGAGACTGGCACAATATTTTCATTGTTTTTCGAATTTAGAGTTCAATGTAGATAAACGATGGTTGTTTATTCACAGAAATACCATCTGCATACGATCCCTAAACTAAATGGTGTAATCACGGCTCAGAAGAAATCGGCTACGGGGAAGACACGGGTATATATAGTGATCATTAAGCATAAATAAAGTTATGTTTTGTCTTTGATTTAGAGTTAGAACTGCCTGAGCTTGTACGTTCCGTCCATCCAACGGACCAACCAATAGCGAAGTCAACCATTCTCTGTTGGTCCATTGGATGGACGGAACGTACATGTTTGTTAAGGATGACCATTAAAACTGGTTGAAAAACGTTAAAGAATAGCCCTGCATCGAAGAATGTTGTGAAATGGGTATTTTTTTGTTATGTATCTCTAATCACAATTTGAGTCAATTTTTGTTGTTATGTGATGTCAATTGTATTGGTTGATTCTTCCACTATGCTGTAAGACAAAGGATTTAGAGAAACCCAAATCATCCCTTCAGCTGAGGAATTCTTATCATCTAAAAATGCAGGGGATGATAATTACATTCCTATCAACAAGGTACATGCCCTCAAGGTTTTGCAGAAGCTAGAGATGGAGAAACTTTAATATCTTGAATCCACTGTACAGGATGTTGAATATGGTGTTTATTGGCGTCATTGATGAAAGCCAAGTAGAAGCCATTACTATAGGACTCACGAAGAAATTAGCGTCCATTAAGGGGCGTCCCGGAATTGGAAAAAGCATTTACAGGGCTGCTTATTGTCAAGGCATTACTGCAGATTAATTCTGTTGGTCTTATTTTGATAATGCTAACAGAGCCTTGGACCAGTTCTTGGAGGGAATCTACGAGTGTGAAAAAATCTTGGCGAGGATGGGATCTAGAACCACCAATGTTATTCTTAGTGAATGTACTATGGATGAGCTCCTGAAGAAGAACAAAAACAAGAGGTCCATGGTTAGAATTCTGATTGCCTTCGAATTATTCTAGAGTCTTCATTATGTTCTTTCTTATGGATATTTCGCTTGACCGGTTTTCTAGGTTCTCATATATAACCTTATAGTTGTCTTACAATATATAAACCAAAAAGTCTTAGATGAATGAATAATTTAGAGGTTGTGGGAAGCTAATAGTCTTAAATGCAAATGTGTAGGTTAGCTTTCTTTTGGATACATTGTTCAAAATCTTTCTTCAAACTCTATTTCTGCGATGAAACTACCAAAATACGCCATTTCGGGATCGACTCTTTACTTTTCGAACTTTTCCCATCTCGGTGCTTTCAAACTTTCACACCTCAGCCTACGATCAAACTTTGAGTCGAATGAAAACCCTTGGAGCCATACCTGTGTGTCATTGTGTTGGCAAGTTCGAGGTCCATATATCAAGTCAACTCGTTGGTAGCATATTTGTTTGGACTAAGGTATCTACCGGACAATTTGTGTTGGGGCTCACTTGACTTCGTTCCGTGATAGATTTCTTCGTTATCTTTTCGTGACAGTGAGACCAAGAACAGCAGCTTCTTTTCTTGCAGTTTTTTTGCAAATCAATTTTACAACAAACTATTATTACACTAGGGTATAATGCAATAATGAAAAATATTAATTTACCAAATCAAATTAAATCTAGAGACTGAACCGATCTTAACCTAATCTCAAATTGTGTTCTAAAAACTTGTAATTTGAAATTCAATTGTTATGGATTTGATAAAGCCAATGTTTTGTGTGGATGCTAGTTTAAAGCTTTAACCTGCCTGATCATGAAGGATAAAGAATCCAAGGTTTAAACCTGGATAGAGTTCCATAAAACAAACAAAGGTGTTGATTAATTGTTACAAGGAAGTTGGTAAAACGTTCCAAGTTTTAGATCTTTCCAATTATTTTTATGGAGTTAACTAAAATTATACAGCTCTAAATATACATTTGCAATTTTCATAAAAATTCCAATCAAAACTTACAATTTTAAACTTGCACTTAAAAATCCATGGCTAAATTTATGGATAGATGAATTCAAGAGCGCAACTGAATAAGCTATCACCCCACGGCATCATATGACGCCAGTGCAAACAGTAGGTTAGATAGCTTACTCCTATGGCCACGAAGAAATGTGAAGGTTGGATTCAACACCTAGAGTTGTGAGCCTTTTGTTGAGATATTTCCTTCATTGTATGGTTTCATAATAGGAAACTGGGATTAAACAAAGTGTGAAATGATCTTTCGTTTCACACAGCCGGTCAAAATACAAATGATAGACAATAACGTTACCGACTAATTGAATGGACTCAACAACTTACAAAGTGTTTATAGGAGCCAAATCATCATGGACGTACTAAATATGTCTTTCGAGTACTAAATCTTTATTTTATATGGTCATCAAATTGTTGTGAAATCCAACAATGTTAATGTAATAGAAGGATACACTTGTTTACAATATTCAAACTATAAAAAAAGTTTATTTTTGAGTGAGTGTTTTATGAGTTTCACTTGATAGTTGAGGAAATTTGTCTTTTGAATATAATTCGCCAAACTTTGCTTGATTGTGACTTGATCGCACATGGCTTTCTCGATGTAATGTATCTATTTTTTCCTAATCGTTTTAGTCATCTGATGGAAAAAATCAAAAAGATTTTGAATTGCAAGTTCTAAAGTTCTTCGAAAGATCAAAATAATTCTCATATAATGTAATTAAGCAAACTTGGTCAAATAAATTTTGTCAAAGTTGGTTAAGTAACTTTTCTCATAATCTTCAATTTTGCAATGTATGTGTGTTTACGTAATCTTAATTGGGTTGGCTCAATTAAGGCTCCCAATACATTTGGAACAAAACCAATTACATTTAGTCTTTTTGCTTTTCTTCGCGACTGTTGTGATCATTTCTTCATTTCGTTTGTCTTCGACGATGGCATAATGGTAAATCTGGAAATCTTTATTCACTAGCAATTGCCCCAAGGAAGGTGCAAAAATACGTCGATAAGGTAGTTGTTAGCGGGTAAGCGAGGAAAAAAATGTAGCATTGAAGTGAAGTAGTGGGAGATTGCAAGTAATACCAAAAAAAAATGGAGCACTTCAATGTATTGAAAAATCAGAAAATTAACAGTTTAACATCACATTATACAGTGAACATGCCATTGCACCGAAGAAATATATCTGATGAAGAAAAAAATCCAATGTGTAGTCATAATCTGGAATTACTTGTTGTCCATGTGGTTCCAAAGTTCATAATTGTGCTAGCATAGGTTGTCAAAGCAGCTTGGAAAACAAACATTTGACGACGGTTTATATAGTTCTAACTTCTCACATTAATAGAAGCTTGTTCAAGGAGTAGACATGATAGCACTGTATGGTTTGGCAAAAATGGTACAAATTTGAATACATTTCCTGCACTTCACAAATACAGAAAAGAACATCAAGAAGAGTAAAAGCAAAGATTTCAGTAAATATATACATTTAATAATTCAAGGTAATAACACAGTATTAGTGAACACTCTTGACACTGTATGATAAGTAGCCAAACGAACCACTATCAATCCATCATACATCAATTGACACAATTGAAGACAATATCAGTACCCATGATACTGTTTTAGATGATATAATGA
>LPNX010950522.1:253573-338773 GCA_001517045.1 Pseudotsuga menziesii | reverse complement strand
TCCATCAATAGATGATTGAAACAATTGCAAACAAAGTATTTATCAATAATTACATCTCTAGCCAAAACCACAGGTATTCGTTTACCCTTGCAAGCATCATTGCTTCCAAGAGTCAGGATTACCTTCGGTCCATCAAGTTTTAAGAAACTGTGCAAAGTGAACCTTAAAACCTTTGGAGTGTTATCATTTGCATATTTTATTAAGGAGTTGTATTGTTTATTATTCCAGCTTGTCTGCATTTCAACTGATTATAATTATCTGCTAATTGACAGGAACTTGTATTGAGGTGAACCCATTATTCGTTGAATCCATTCGCACTAGTGTATCATCCTCATCTTCCAGATCACAAAAAGAAATATCCTCCTCATTATACAACCCTGTTGCAGAATGTACAGATGCATCACTTTTACCTAGTTGTGCCTGCAGGCAATTATCTACATCTGCATCCTCATCATTATGCTCCACATCCTTAGTAGATGTTGTGTGATTATACAAATCGTTTTGCCTAGAAATATGATAATCACCTTCAGAGTTATTGGCAATTTCTAGTGCCACTGTTTCTAGAGATACAGACTTGAAAGAATCTGCCTTTCCGCTGCTGTCTGTAACTGGTGAAAAATGCTCAAACTTCTGCTCTTGGAGGAATCAAGAGAATGTTCCTTTCTGGACTGCCCAAGCTTCCTCCAGCATTGGTTGATCTAGCCTTGTTTATTTTCTTTGACTCCTCTGAAAACAATGCTCTGGCCTCTAATATCTGCAAAACCAAAATAAAAGTATCAATTTTCTTCTGTCCTCAATACTCAAAAGGAAAAAGGCTCCAAATGATCCAAATAATTTATTTTCCACCTAAAGGAATTATAATTTTACTAATCAGAACATGTAGAAGTTTAATTGAGAAGACAATGAATGTTGTAAAAATAAGCGACCAGGCTAATGCAATATGAAAAGCATTGCTGATGAGAAGGATAGATTTTCTTATTTCAAGCAAGTAGAACTCTGTGAAAAATGAGACTTGTAAGATGTAACCTAGTCTAAGATGCAGATCATACATGATTGAGCCAATGTCTCTTATTGCATTTCATTCCACCTATATCAGGATATTGCAGATTCAAAAAGCACATCTACTATTAAAAGTCACACAATTTCAGAGATCCAAATCACCATGCAGAGTTCTTATTGCATATGTCCAAGAAACTAGAACTGAACGAGAATACGGAACACGGATGCTATAGCAAAATCTTTTTATAACCTTGACTTCAACTACTTCACAAGAGATATCGGTATCACGGCCACGGAGAGTTTGCAATGAAGCTTCAAACTCTTGATTTCCAGCCTTGGCCTGCAGCATTATAAACAAGGACTTCCCAAATTAAGTTTTCATTAAACTTGTCACATTGAATACTGACATGTTAGAGAACTTTAGATGACTTTGGTGAAGAAAACTAACTCATATAAAACTCACCAGCCATCTTGGAGATTCTAGGATGAAAAAGAGTCCAAGCATCAAGAAGGTGCAAGGGGCAATACCTACACTTTGGGTAACAATATGAATGATGATTTCTCAAAAGAATCTAAAGATAGGAAAATGAACCGACTCTGCAAAATTATACTTACTAAGCCTACATACCAGCGATTGCCAAAGGCCTCTAGTCAAGGAATAGCCCACATGAATATGCTAGCCTAATACCAACTGTGACAATGAACTGTTTTAAAAAGGCAACAATTAGTCAGTAATGAGATTCACAATTGTGTTTCAGTGATTCTTCATATAGTGAATTAGTCTTGCTATTCAATATCACGTGTGACTGTGCCAAGGCTTCCTCACAAGTGCTTGGGAGCTATTTCAGCGACGTATATCGGTACCTAAAGTGATTATGTCACACCTTGTCTATCAGATTCCTATCATACCAATAATTTTGACTTGACAAAAGCATAAATACGTGCATGATACATACATAGAGACATAACACCGATCCCTCCCTCCCATATACATGCAGAGAACAAAAATTAATAACCTTCAATAATTTGGATTGTTTTAAAGGAAGGTATCAACTTACAGTAAATGAGATGACTCCCACTCCAAATCCTGTTAGCAATTGAAGAGAAACACTACTGTAGCTCTGAGCCTCCTCCCAAGAGCCATAGGAGCTAACTATTCGTGTAAAAAAATATGCCTAATAGAGAACAGACTAACATTCAGTTATCCAAGAGTCGAAGTCGGAATTTGAAGACTTTACTACATAAAAAGATCCAGACCACATAAAAAAACATTAAAAAACTCATACCACTTAAAAACACATTAATGAAGCTAGCTACTTCAGATAGTATGCATAATTTTTTTCAGGATCGAGTTAGAGTTTACAACCAGTCAATCAAACAATTCTCCAATACGAAAAAGGAACACAAAAAATTTACAAGAACAATAGGGATTCTGCATTCCATGATATGTCCATCATTTAGACATCAAATTAGAGAGTACAAGCTCATGTGAAAACAAAATACTGAAATGAAATAAACAAACAACAAGAGGAAATCTAAGAATTCTACAAAGATGAAATCTAACCACTCTACATGTAGAGGGCATCTAACAATTCATAATTTTCCTAACTCTAAGAATTCTACAAGGTGAAATCTAGGCATTCTACATGGAGAGCAAGTCTAAAAATTCATTTTTTTGGTGAATATTAATTCATTATACCTTGTAAACTGCATTTACACGTAGACAAAATTGGAGTCACAAGAAACTATGCTTGACAATGGCATGATATTCAAGAAGTATTTAACCTTTGTATCATCTCAACCTCATAGGGTTTTCCTTGGGATTGCTTCCTCCAAAATATATGTGGATTCAGATTATTCAAACATCTAAGTTTCAGCAACATTCCTACTATTTTAAGTTGTTTACCAGTGAGTTTAAGCACACATAGAATTGGTTCCAAACAGCACTAATGCCATTTCAGAGTTTGAGCATTCAGCTTGGTCATTATAAGACTTGTTTTTAACCCTTTATAATGCTGTTATCCATTGTTTGGGTGCATATGTATCTCATTCCCTCTGCAGTGTCATCTCCAACACACTTCCATTTTTAACAAGCTAGAGGGTGTCCTTACCTAACATAAAAATAAAATAAAATACTACAAAACAATAGGCTTCATCCAAGACTTATATGTGGGAGAAAGAAGGTTTACCTCAGAATGAATTTTTGACATTGGCATCCATTCACCTGGTCCACAAATATCAAAGAGCATAGTTGCTACAGCTGAAACAACATATTTTCCTTCTTTTTATATCTGCTGAGAAGTATCAGTTTCATGGTCCATCCTCCATGTATCCCCTTTTGGATCTGAATAGATTAAACAGTGATATTAGATAGTTTCTAATTCACATTTCATGTCTTTAGGACACCATTAATTAATAGCCTGAAAGAGAAAGTAAGGAGCCACATGCCAACTATAACCTTTGCATTTAAAGGAAAAGTGATAATGAGCTTGCTCAATTGGAACTACAACTACAATCATAGGATATTCAAATGCAGAATGATAGGCTAAGATGGTGTCCGTGGATAATAGCGGCTCATACCTACATTCTAATGAGCATTGAAAAGGATGAGGTGTGGGAAACCTACATTCTAATGGGGGAATAGTTCTAACATATAATACAATGAAAGAATGGGATCATATACTTACATAAACAAAACGATATTGACCAAGAAATCCATATGTGAAGAAGGATACACTCATCAAAAGGGTGGAAAGAGAGAGATTAAACAGCATATATTCCACGTTGCTTGTTTCAAGTACCAGCTTCTGCAAATCAAAGGAAAAGTCTATGCTTTGTTACAACATGTTCTAAGAATCATCACTAAGCAGCAGAAATCATTTTCAAAATAGGACTTGCTCCCATCCATTGATTTTCTGCAGCTCCCAAATTCCCAAGGCCTGCTATCCACAAAATAGTAATACTACTAAGGTTAGTTGTGGGGATATCACATATTTATATTCAATTTCCTAATACTTTAGCCCTACTTTGCCTTGGTGATTAATCTCATCACTGTTTCTTAAATTCACCTTAACTTAACAATTAGTCAAGGTGGCACTAAGCAAAATGACCTTCTCACTGTAATTGTTTAAAATCACATTCTACATACTGGTACATTAAGGTAGATTTCCTTTGTAGAAATTTACGCTAAAATAATTCAAAGATAAGAAATGCAAGACAAATATTTCAGAGACGATAAAAGGTAATGATTGTCTTATATCGAGAGGCTCGTACAATGATAGATAAAGGCGATGCAAACATGTTGATGAGGGAGAATACACTTAGAAAGCCAACAAACATATTTCGTAGTGGTTGCTTCATAAACTCATACGTCACCAACACTATTGAGGTAAATAATACATAACCAACAAAAGCAATGCTACTGTTTTAACTTGCCATTTGAAAAAGGCAAAAATCAATTATACTGACCATTTTCTCAAAAATATATTTTTTCATGAGAGAATTTGTATTCTTGCCACCACAATTGTCAAACCATGAACATCAACAGAGCCTATCAAATACAGTTCATGTTGTACATGAATTTCTCAATATAAATCCAACCATCTATATATGTTGTTCATGTGTGTCTGTGTGGGCAATGTATATCCCAGATATATAATATAATAAGAGTATATAAGCATAATTTTAGTACCATAGGCTTACACTAGGGTACTAAAGTCTAACATACAATTAATTAGCCAGCATATCAAGCTACAGGAATATGCAAATATGTTCAAGCAAATATAAAATAAACTTTACACAAAACAAGAACTGATAGATATACCTGTGCTTCCTTTTGGGAATGTGCAATAAAGAGTGAGATGTAGAATAGTTGAAAAATGGCTCCCATCCCATTAACAGTGTTCACCAGTATATTGTTTTCTGATACAAAAGGAAGGCCATACCATGTGCAAATCAAGCAATTCATGAGTGCAAAAATATAAGGGAGGCTTGAAAATTGCTCGGTAGACTTATTTCTTGTTATTATGCTGAATGTAGGGCTGCAAATGACAATAGCCACAGATGTATTAATATTGATTTGAAAGCTTAAGATCAGAAGAACAAAAGAAATGTCAACGAGAGATTTGGGGTCACTTCCTACAGTGTACCATGTTAAAATTAGTAATCATAATGACACTTAGCTTTATATAAAAGTCTATGGACAGTGACCCTGAAATGGGTGGTTGCTATTACAGGTGAAGTAGATATCAGAAGTGGAAACTTACATTGGGGACAAGAAGAGCCCCAGAGCAAACAAGTTGCCTGCACCAAAAACAGAGAATTTAATCTGTAATAAACAAAATATGAAGTAACTTATCTCATCAAACAAATAATCTTCCTTCATGAGAAAACAAAAATGAAATAATAACAGAATTCAATTTTGGAAGGAGAAATCCTCCCATATGCCTAAGGGCCATTTTGCAATGACACTTAGCTTTATATAAAAGTCTATGGGCAGTGACCCTGAAATGGGTGGTTTCTATTATAGGTGAAGTGGATATCAGAAGTGGAAACTTACATTGGGGACAAGAAGAGGCCCAGAGCAAACAAGTTGCCTACACCAAAAACAGAGAATTTAATCCGTAATAAACAAAATATGAAGTAACTTATCTCATCAAACAAATAATCTGCCTTCATGAGAAAACAAAAATGAAATAATAACAGAATTCAATTTTGGAAGGAGAAATCCTCTCAAATGCCTAAGGGCCATTTTGCACTAGCTGAAGCATCATATATTTCAGTAAAACAATTTTTATGCCATGTTAGTATAAAGCGAGTCTCTGCAGTTTACTTGAATGTCATAATTCAGTTCAGTTTTGCACAAGTTACACGACTTACCTTTAAACAGAAATCCTTAACTAACTCCCTTGCAAAGATACAAATTGATGGATCGATCAGTAGTCAAACTTATCCCAACTTATCTATGATGAAATGGCCTCTTTCACATATGCAAGTTATGATGCAGATCGAAATTTTGGAGCTATACTTCTACTTCCTTCTTTCTTTTTAACAATCAATTTGAATAACCATATCCTATAAATATATACTTTTACCTTTGAAGTTAATTTATTATTAACATGATAGAGATTTACACATTAACAAGAACCAGGCTTGGAAAACCTTGGCCACTAAAAAGAAGAGTAGTTTGAGGTCTATGAAACAGGATCACTTTATCTTAAACGTTGTGAAATGTATCACTCTTGATATTTCACTACATAACCAAACCATATAGCCCAACATGACATCTAATGATCTAAGGGAAGAGGGTTTTCTCCATTGGTGTCCTTTCTAATCTATAAGCATTTCACTGCTTATTGGAAATTCCTTCTGACACTGTAGCATTCCAGCTTGGAAGTTCCCAATGCCTCTCCAATTTTAAGTCGTGGGATATAACAGTGGCCTACAATCCACTTACAAGGGCAATTGCTTTGGATAATGCTTGCACCATCTATCTTATTGCAGTTTCTGGGATAAGGGGCATGGTGAGTTGATGCCATATTCACCTGTGTTAAATACTATACCCAACAGTCTGTTCAGGATTCCAAACTTCATTATGGCAACTAAATGAAGGGTTGTGCTTGTTGGAGGTCTTAACCCAATACCTGATTGTGAGGAGCTAACAGCCATGCACCACATTTTCAAAATTATTCCTCTCTTTGAAAAGGATTCATAGCTCAATAAGACTTGGCAAGGTTAATAGCTTAGTCACCGCATTTGTCCAATTTTTATAAAAAAATTAAATTCGTGGAACCTAAAGCATAGGCGAATTTCAAATTTGATGGAAAATTTAAGATCATGTTCCTTTATAACATTTACACGATATTTATTAAGATTCATTTCCTAGAAAATAAATGATTTTGTTATATTTTTTCTGGATGGATGTTATAACAAAGTTTGTTTCACTGTCTTTGCTTAATTTAATGACAAATTTTATCATATTTATTTCCAGTGGCGATTCTTTCAAATTTCCTTATCAAACACGAACACAAACTAGGTGATATAGGGTCTTAGTATTGCAACAAATTGAGTGGTTGAAGCACATGATCCACTGCTTGTGCAAGCCCTAGAATTTATAATCATACTCCCATCACCACACCAAACCAAAATCTCTAGTCCTTGACCTAAATACACCCACCCGATTGTTATCACTTCCAGCAATACTGAGCAGAAACTAATGACCAAAAATTAGCAATTACGAGTAGCAGGTGGTCAGTTTAGTCTAAAAGTGTTAGGATTAGGCCTTATTTAAACATTTAGAAGCTCAACAATTTTATTATTTTTGGTAAATCTGGAAATTTTAAGTTTTTTTAATGCACAAGTGACAAGTTGGGTTGATGCTTAAAGATAAATTTCACCAATGTGATAGTATTAAGCAGTTTAAAGTACAGGTAACAAGTGGTCAGGTTAGTCTGACAGAGTCAGGATCAGGAGTTATCTAAAAGTTTCAAGTTTTTTTTAATGCAGAAGTTGGGTTGATGCTTAAAGGTGACACCAATGTGATAGAGTATTAAGCAGTTTATTAAGCTCCCATTCTCACTAGTGTCTACACTACCCAAATGGTTTGTCAAAAAGTGATGAAGCAAAAAAACAAATTGTTTGTCAAAAAGGGATGAAGCAAAAAAGCAAGTCTCGAACAACCAAAGGGTTCATCAAAAAGCAAGTCTCAAACAAACTTGAGAGAATATATGCCCTTCACATCTGGCATTTAAGCCAAAAGAAATTTATGTTCTGCAGTGCAGCTTTCAACCTAGGGGAATATTACTCAAACCAACTTAAACAAAATGAAAAGAAAGATGAACTTGGCAAATAGATACCCCTGGAATCTAACAAAAGGTTGAGGGAAGTCCATGTTTTTACCTTTGGGTATGTTTTCCAAAGAAACTTCAACTTCATCGAGAAATGAACAAAAAAAGGAAAAGAGTATATTAATGGGTATGTTTCTCAAAGCAATTTCAGAAAGAAAACATAGAAATTTAAAGTTTGTTCAAATGAATAAAAAGGGAAAAAGGTATTAATTTGGAACTGAAAGTCAACATTAAAATATGCTACTATAGTAATTGTAATAACAACTAGAAGTCCTCAATTTAGTTTAGTTCCATTGTTGTGGGATGTAATGTAATATTTCCTACTCATATTCTATTTCCATAAGTGACTTGTTCTTCAATTTAGTTTAGCTACATTGTGTGAGAATTCTCAAATGTTATATAAGAATAACACTGATGATTTGTGGATACTAACTAGCCAATTTAGAAATTTTACTATTAAAATCCAACTTGCCTTTTGATGCTTCTGGAAAAAGATTCCAACAGGAAGTACCAGAAAAAGTAGTCACGGATTTTACATTTGCTCACAAAAGCAACTTAGACTAACCGTGATCGTATAGAGCTTTCAAGACCTGGCCTTGCCCTACAACTTAGCTAAGATTATCACGCCTTTTATATCTCATCGTCATCGTCGGTTTGGAAACCTAACAATTTCTACTACCGGGTTCATATTGTTCATTTATCATCTTGACCAATAAACATTACTAGACAGAAAATCCATGGTTAGTGATAATTTGCAACATAAACCACAATAAGAAGATTAAAAACAGCTATTCACAAGAGGCAAGCTAAAATTCTTATCCAGGTACATCCTGTTTTCTTCACTTAGACAGAGTCACATACAAACTCCATAAGATCAGTTCCAAAAAGATAGCACACGGAACATAGGAAAAATAGTTCCAGTGCAAGATAGCCATATGAAATGTAACCAAAATGCATTGGGAGTAATTTCAGAGCAGAAGATGCATATAGATCATGGATAAGTTGCATTACAAATAGTCACAGAGAAATATAATTGCATTTAAAATGTTTCCAGCACCAAATTTGCAGTGAGATATAAACTGAATGTATGGAAAACGATTGCAAAACAAGTTATGAATAAGAAATCTAGGAAAAACCCACATCTAAGGAGGATATGCGCATGGGGTTTTTGCAAAATGGATGAGAAACAGTTTCAGCTCAAGATGTGCAGTTGGGCCATAGTTAAAATACATCAAACGTGGCTTCAGAAAACAAAGATGCAAATAAGTCACAAGCATAATGCATTTAAGAGAGTATTGAGCAAGATTTGTAGTTTGGCCACAAGTAAAATGCGAGTAAAATGCATGGGACAGAGAGTTTACAACCAGTCAATCAAACAATTCTCCAATATGATTAGATAGTACAAGCTCATGTGAAAACCAAATACTGAAATGAAATAAACAGACAACAAGCAAAAGTATCGAGTTTTTTTCAATTTCTGTAAGAGAAGCCCTTTACCATCAAAGCAAACTCATAAAGCCCAAAACACCTCTTAAAAAGCAGTGATAAGAAACATTTGTTAAAATTAAAATACTCTTAATGGATATTCCTTATACTATTTTCCTAACCCTAATGGCTGAATATGGGGGGCACTAAAGTAAAATGATCAAATCAAAGCAATAGAACATGTTGTGTTTGGATTAAAGAAGGAAAAGATCAAACCCTTTAACCATTGACCTGAAAAACATGCATTACAGTGCTAGTAAAATGGACAACATGGCTTTGTAAAGACATTTTGGAAAGGAAGATTGCATGGCACCAAACCATGATTTGATGCAAGAAATCCAACAATTTGTTGATATTGGATGATTCAAAATACTAGTGTGGAGTTTGCACTACAACAAGACTATAATGGCAATAGAATCAACCCTAACCAATAACACCACCTCTAAACTTTGAATAAATATTCAAAATAGCACACAGAATGCCTCTTGATGACAAATGGTCCAATGGACAAACATTAGAGTTTCTAGGAACTGTCTAAGTCCTCGTATAGATAATGGGATTGCACAAGAAACTCCCACAAAGGACAATACTTGGCAGGCTGGCAACTAGTCCTCTGGAACTGGAAGCTAAAGAACATCCAACAAATTTGTAGGATGATAAAATTGCCAATGGCTAGTTCCTGATCCAGGTGAAATGGATTGAAGTGAAGAAAAGGAAGGTAAAGAAAAGCAGCACTGTTGAAGAAAAACTAAAGAGGCCCTCCGGTTGTAGAAGTTTTGACTGTTTGGGATGCAGGGTTTGCATGCAGTAAAAGGGTATAATATGGCCCAAAATATTCAGAGCACTCATTATGAGGCAACTTATCTTGGGGTTTAACACCTACAGATAATATGTGCTGCTTCTTGAAGAAAGATATGAATAGATAATCTAAACCTCATAACACCAACAGCGGGAAAAGAATACTGACCTCATTGTGAATAGTGTAACCCCTGCCTCCAAGAAGCACCAATGGAACAGTAAATGACCGAAGAAATCGAACACATGCTGCATGCCCTTTGCCTGACAAATTGAAACAATGTAGCGTATAACCTGATAAAGAATCCACTCCACATTGTAAGACAAATGCTTCCGGATGATATATTTCCATGACCTTCTGTACTATAGGCCTAAAGAGATTATTGTATCTCTCATAATCAATTCCATCATTCAAGGGATCATTTAATTAATAATATTTTCCTTTCCCATATCTTGTATCTTTAAGGTGGCCTGTTCCTGGGAAATAGTCTCCAAACTTGTGAAATGACATGGACATGACTCGATCAGCACTGCAGAAGGTGTCCTCCACACCATCCTCATGATGAATATCAATATCAATATAAAGAACTCGCTGACATATTGAAAAGGAAAATGAGCATTACTGTCTATTAAACAATCAGGAAATTGTGTGTAGTTTAATCACTTACAAGTTACATCCACGGGTATTTCACACATACAAATCAAAATAGAGCCTTGCACAGAACTTTAGAAGCCAGGATAAGACCAATAAAAAAAGTAGAATTAACCCAGCCTTTTGGATAATAACTTTTTCAGAAATAAATTAAATGACACTGTGCAAGCCCATTTTCATAAACCTGTGAGACTTAGATATTTGTATTAGAACCAAATTAAGTTGTGTTCAAAACAAAAGGGTTGCATGCAGTAATAGCTCAGCAATTAGTATTAATTTATGGAATTTATGTCAGTTGACCTATTTCTCTTCAGGACACAATGATCGACAATAGGCAATACATTAAACATGGCTTATTTGGCAGAGTTGTTCTTACCTGAATGTCTTGGCATGAATTTGTGGGATTGACCAACTGAAATTGTTGTAGGACAAATTGGTGAGATTGGATACATGACCTTAAAAAAACATTTCTTCCTAGTAATCTACAATTCTTTGATGGCATCGTGCAAGCAGTTGGAAAAAAGGTGTACTCGACCTAAGTCGGTGAAGATAAAAACTAGGACAACCATCAGTCCAAGATAATTTCACAAAGAAAATATTAAGTGAGCATGTACTAAATTTTATGAGCATATGTACTTATAATGAAAAAGATGATGTATCCCATATGTAATTCTAATAAGAAAGAGTGGTTTACAAGTAATGTTTACCAAAATCAATGAGTGTATCTTACCATGAAAGTATTGAGGTTGAAGGCCTTGCAGCATCTACCCACGTAAATAAAAAAGGCAATGGGAACCTGAAGATAGGAAATAAATTTTTAAAGATTGAGATATATTGTAGAGAAGAAACTAATTTGCAAAGTAAAGGAAGCGAAAAAGGAAGTAGAATCCTGTAACAAGAGAGAAAAACCGCGTACCCATATGTAGACCTTCATGAATGGATGGAAAGGGAGGCATAGATGTTAAGTGTGTTTTTTGTATTCTTCTATGATGTTGAATTTGAGCTACAGTACATGTAATGTAAGAGGGAAAAATAAAGTATTTTTTTGTTTCTTCTTGTATAAAATGGACAAATAGCATGGAAAAGAATAGTAGATAGGACAGTACCTTTTAGTTTGGAGTTGGATGCTTTGCATGCCAGAAAGGAAGCTTGCATTGGTGGGAACAGGAGATGACAAGTACAGATGAAGCAACTGTACTAATAAATTAAAAAAAAAACTAACAAACGGTTGCAACAGTTATTTACTTACAGACCATATGCTCTCTTATGGAGAGTATTTTGAAATGATTGTGTATGGCAAATATTTGAAACCAAATGAATGTACAAATAGTATACTTGTAGTAGAAGTTAAAAAATGGGCAACAAATTTACTTTCAAACCAAGTATAGGGACACCATGGAAAAAAAAATAGGCATAGGTATGAAGTCAAGAAGTACAAGCTAAATATACACATGGGCTAAAAGTGCAACAGAACTTAAGAATTTAGTATAAATTGTGAATTGTTTCTATGTGCATACAGTATAGTGTGAATTGTTTCTCTGATCATAAGAGAGTATTTGAAACAAAATGAAGATTGTGAATATTTGAAAGCAATTTAATGTACAAACAGTCTAAATTGAGTAGCATTAACAAATGGACAACATATTTACTTTGAAACCAAGTATAAGGACTCCATGGGAAAAAGAATATACATATGTGTAATGACAAGAAGTACAAGCTAAATATATACATGGATTAAATGTACAATAGAAGTTAAGAACTTAGTATATTGTGAATTGTTTCTATTTACATAGAGTTTGTTGCATTGTATTTGTAAAAGAACTGTTTGTTTGATAGAGTATATACTTTAGAGAGGTGCATTGCATGCAAGTAGAAGGGAAATATAATAAATATACATGTACTGTGGTAGTAGTGGAAGCATGTAATATGTACAATGTTTGTGCATTCCATGTGTGAAAAAGGCTAATACATTTATTCAATTAAAGCATAGGTTATAGACAAGGTAGTACATACAAGTGAAGGGTAGTAATGGCAACTGAAGAACGTGTGGGAATCAAAGAAGAAGGGTTGCTGGGTCATAAGGAGAGGGAAAAGGGAACCGCAAGCAAGGAAGAGGCTTTAGTCATAAATGCAAGAGGGATTATGGCAACGACAACACCATGTAATGTTTATGTATTGATCAAGACAAGGGTGGCGGGATACTAAGTCTTTGTGGATCTTACGCATGGGTCTCTTTCATGCATATGGATAATGTGTTGAAGGAAGGCTCTTATTTCTGAGAGAATCTTAATAGTAGGGTGAATCAGATTCAGTGGGATGTTTGAAGTCGATTGGAAGTGTGCTTCGATTTGTTGTAGCGATGCTTGTTGTTCCTTGATCTATTTGCAGAAGTCGGCAAGGGTGTTTAGGTATTGCATGTCCATGTTTGTTGTCAAAGAGCTAGGAAGAGAGAAAACAGAACCATTAAAACCTTAACATGTTCAAATAATATAGAGTAAAGAAAGACACTTTTTTTTTTGTAATGGAATTGCTACACTAACAGTTTTTTTTTTCATAGTAGCAAATAACAAAAGCAACAACATATTCACATCATAGATGAAAGGAAAAAAAGTTGAAAACTTGTGTAATGGACATTTTTCTGTTCTTTTCTTGTTTGTTCTATTGTAGAGAGAAAAGAATGTTGTAAGTGTAATGTTATGGTAGATTCAAGTAGATGTAACAAAACGAAGTTAAGATGTTGGAAGCAAATGAGGGGAGGGAAGAAGGCGAGGTTGTTTTGTTTTGGTTTTTAGCAAGCGAAAAGTGATAGTATTTGTTTTTTATGGTGTTGTTTGTTTATTATTTTCTGTGTAACTGAGAAGAGGTGTGGGAAGCAATGCATGAGTGTAATCATATGTGAGAAACTATGTTAAGCAACGTGTAGCGGAATTGATCTGGAGGCAATTAAAGTTTCCTCTTGTTTTCTTCATTGGACAAAAGGGTTATCCTGCATACATGCATAACAAGCAAAAGAAAAAGTTGGCATTATGCATAGGTTAGTGAGTTGTCTAACTCTTGAAACTGCAGTAAATGTTAGCCCTTGTCGATCGATGTTTTCTATGTTGATTGTTGCCTTCTGTAACGTCATTCCTTGTGATTTGTGGACGGTTAAACCCCAGGCCATGCAAAGGGGAAGTTGTTTACGAGAACCTATTGTTAAAGGGAGGATCGGGATGTAGGTAGGGTTAGAAGCATCCCATCGTGGGCCTTTGTAGTTGATAAAGTCAACAACAACAAACAAAGGAAGCATAGGTGGAGTAGTGGCGGTGTTGTACAAGATTGAAACAACTTGACCAAGAGCACCATTAACAAGACCTGCCTCAACCCAAAGGTTTGTTGTAAGCATAACTTGTTGACCAACGGCAAGGAGTATGAACATATATAATTGTTCATCTTCTGGTGCAATCAGTAGCGTTTTTTTGCTAACTTCTGCGGAACATAATGCAATCGGGACATTTAGTTGTTTAAGCATTTGTTTGTTGTGTAAGGCAACAGAATTGTTAGTTGAGAACAAATGGGTGGATTGATCAAATACGTGGTTCTCGGTTTGAGAGAGGGAAGAGGATGTCCTTGACATAATAAGGGTCCAATCGGCAATAGTTGGTGTTGCATTCCTAAGATTGAGGAGAAGTTGGCGGAACTGAATCTGAGAAGGGTCATCTTCTTGTTGAAGAAAAACCGTTGAGAGGGTATGAATGTGTCAAAGGTACGCCAAAGTGTGTTTCCACGTGATGCTCTGACATACTTGGGGATATCTTTGACAAGTGGAATTTTACCAAGAACACCTACGAGGATGATAGAGCGGCCTCCAAAAGGGCAAGTTCGATGGGAAGGGAATGCTTCCCGAAGATGAGAGTCAATGTTGGATAAGAGCTTTGGTCCAATGAAACTCATCTCATCAATTAGCACATAACGTATATGGAGGAGTCATTCTTGGAGGTTTGCAAGGCCTTGGCCCTCAAGAGGAAGCATAGTATTTATTGGTATCCGAAGGGCAGAATGTATTGTAAGGGCATTTATGTTAAATGTCACGACACCAGTTGAAGCAAGCAGGAGAAGAGGGGATGAGTTATTTGTAGATGATGAAGAGAAGGCAGCTTGCAAGTACCCAATTAAGTAAGATTTCCTTGTGCTTGCAGTTCCTTGAATGATCATATGTAATGGTTTTGTGGTAGTGTGTTATGTATAGTGGGACATAATAATTTCAAAGGCTGTGCATTGTGTTGGAGAAAAGCAATTAGGAGAAGCAAAAGTTGAAAAAGGTTGTAGTTCTGCTTGGTTCGATGAGTGGTTCAAGTCAAGAAATGAGATGGCCGAGTTTTGCAAGTGTAAAGGTATATGCGTGTAGCCCCAATTGTGATTGGCGTCAAAGTCGCGATGACCAAGCATGTCAAGATCATCAAGTTATAGGTTGTTTCCAGGGTGGAGTTGAGAGAGGAGTTCCCATTCTGACATGTCAATAGAGGAGGGAGGATGAACTTCATGAGGGGGAGGTGTATCAATAGAAATAGTTGGAGGGGGCGAAGGGTGTCGGTCAACATGCCAGGCATTGTAGCTCCCATGAAAGGATTCTCATGCAGAGACAACTTCCAAGTCTGAGGAACTAATATCTTTTGGCACATCGCGGAAAGGTTTGTACAGGAGGAGTTCACTCCAATAGAAATTGACATAAAGAGGAGAGGTGGAAGGAGGGATGTCAAGGAAATGAGGAAGGACACACATGATCTTTGTCGGTTTGTGGGACTTCCATTGACATTTTTCTCTACGTGCAAAGAAGGACCAAGAACGGGAAGCTTCGAGAAGGGGCAGGTGTTCAAGCGAAGGGGGTCTTTGCATGTATGCAGAAATGAAGTTGGTTGGTGGGGGGGGGGGGGTTGGGGAGGTCTGGCAAGACACGTTTGAAAATGGTCTGGAAAGTTTTCAGGGAAACAAATGTACGACTGCAAAGAGTCAGGGGAATTTTTTGTAGCATATGGCAGGCTTCTTGTGCTCTAATGTCTCGATCAGCCATAGTTTCAGACAATAGTTTCTCGATAGGTAATAAGATTCCCTCTTCTGCAGGGGCGGCATGTGCAATACGTGTTAGAATGTCATGGTAGCTCTCAGATTTGTTCTCTACTTTCAAAGCATACTTTGAAATGTATGAGAGGACAGCATGATGAGAGAGCACAGGCTGGCAATCAACATTAGCTCTCCATACTGAGAGCATAAGAGGGTTGTGTATGTTTAAAAGCTCATCATTTCTAGCGGGGATATTTTTTTTTTCCAGAGTTGTCAATGAACATAGAAGATGTTTCGTGTAGTTCAAAGGGGAAACCATAGCGATAAATAAGGGTTGTGCCCTTTTTGCAAAGACAAGAGGATTCATTGCATTTTGTGTGGCATTGCACAGAATTGACAAGGGTTTCATAGTCGTCATTTTGGTTTCCTTCATGTATGGAGGATGCCGCAAGTGTGCAAGGATCTTGGTGAGATGCTCGATGGAAGGCGAGGACACGAAGGTGCATGGGACGAGGGTTCCATGCTATTAAGAAGCTGTCAAAGTATGTTTTTGCAGTATCAACAGCGAGGGGATCATTCCAATCAAGGTTTTCCATATTGGGTGCATCCTCCAACCAAAGGAATCCGTGCATATGAGCAGAACCTCGGTTTTTCCATTCATACCTATATTAAGAAGGGAAGGAAAAACCAAACACAAAGTTAGGAAAAATTTTGAAATGTCAAGCAGTAAAAGGAAATAAAATGCAAAGAGTGAGAGGAACAAACCTGCACCAGTAATCTTTTGTTTGGAATGTGTGTAGCAGGACCTCTTCAAGGAAGATGGTGAATCTATGGTGCATATATAGAGACGTAGTATGTGGATTGGTTATAATGTGATGAATTCTCCATTGGAATTGTGAAGGCAATGAAGTGGGAGGATGGGAAGGCATGAGCATGTGAAGGTCATGCCATTTGGTGTTAGTTGCACTAAGGGTAAAAAAAAAGTTGGGCTACCAAGCTAGGTGATCATATCACATAGCTCACCTCGTCTTTTGTTCCAGAAAGAGCGGGTGCCACGCAGAGCAGAGCCAAACTGCATGGCATGATCAGCAACACGAGAATCTGGCATCTGGTTGAGTTGTGTGTGCAGAGCTGAGACAGTTCTGGGGAGGGTGTCTTCTAGGTTGCGTTTTAAAAAAACAGTTGCGGTGGCTTGGCTATGATGGCCCATCATAAGGTTGTACAAGTAGTAGCGGAACCGAGGTTGTTGGGCAAACCTATTATCATGGAATCAGATAAGGTGCAAAGCATATTCCTGCATGGTGACTTCGTAAAGAGGAGGTTGTTTTAGCATGGGAACCCCTGTGGAAAATAGCGTTGGGAATGCCATTGAGAGGAGCCCTTCTATATTGTATTCATTTATTGGAGAAAGACCAATGGGGGGGCAATCAATTGATGTTGAAGGGGTGGTAGGGGTTGTAGATGCAAATCGCCTAATTTCTTCAATCTCAGTGCGAGAATCTATGAGTGAAAAAAGAAAGGACGAGGTTTTAATGCTTGTTGGAATTGGCATTGAAGGTGTTGCATCATCAGTCGTGGGTGAGGGTAGTTGGAGGTCAGGCCCGGGGGTTGTGGCATGGTGAAGAAGGGAGGACACATCTGTGGGTTCAAGTGGCAAAGCATGTAATGCTTGGAGGTCAAGGTGGACATCCTTGTAATACGGGTCATTGGAAATTTTGAATTCCAATGCAGCTAGAACATTTGAACGGCTAACAATGAATTCATAAGGCTTGTTTGTAGCATTGAATTTGCAAACAACAAGGATGTCCAAGTCTGCTAAGAGACATGGAAGAGAGGTGGCTATTGTGTAGATGTCTTGTGGGAAGCTAATAGTATGGCCAGAGTATTTGTATTGCCACCACGTGCATGTGTAACTTGAAGTATTGGATTGACTCGAGCAATTAGCATTTCTTGTATTTGAGTCAGGCATGCAAGTTCAATTGGTTGGTTTCCAGGATCCATGTTGTTATCTGTGGAGAAGTGATGGCCATGCCGCTCATTATTACATCGAGAGCATGTATAGATTCCATTTGAAAACTTTGTTTTCATATTTGGATATGATTCCTTGCATATGGAGCAAACATGAAGTGGGTGGAGGCGAGAAAGTCAGTTAAGAAAGCAAACGTGACCATCTAGAAAGGGGGTGGTTGGAGGTGGGGGTGTAGTGGATGTGTGCATTGGGGTAGGGTTGATTGAAGCATTGATGTTTCCATGCCTAGATTGATAAATAAGACGTCTCTACGCATTTTGGTGGTCCTTTGTTTGGCTATAAAGAATCCTTCTACGTGCATTTCTTTGTTCACGTGCACTATCAGACGACATAGGTTGTTGAAGAGGAGTTTGCCTTGAACCTGGAGGAGACATTGATGGGAATTTCAAATGTTATAAATGTGTTATTGTAAGAAAAAGTCGAGGCATGTACATTAAAAGCAAGATATGCAAAGTACAAATAAGAAGGTATGTCTACATATAGAAAACAACGCATTGCGAAAGTTTTTGCAAGAAAGAAGGTATAAAGCATTTTTTTGATGTATGTGGAGCATGTATCTATGTGAAAAGCAACCAAGGAGCAGCATAGTAGAAAAAAAAATCCACATATATGACATAATAAACATTGTATACATGTAAGAAAACGTGAAATGTTGCATGGACACATACAGATAAAGATAGTGTATGTGAACCAATGTAAGGCATGCTTTAAAAAAAAAGACGTAATGTATACGATAACACATATGTCATGTGAGCACAAAATTAATAGTAGCTAATTACATTGTAGATCTTTGTAAAAAGACAGGAAAGTAAGGGAAAAGTCTATATACAAGCAATGAAGGAAGGAAAGGGGGGGGATATAGTGATCATGATGAAGTGGAAGAAACATAATTGGGTCGAGATAAGGTGGAATGCATTTGGAGAGATGGGATGGTGTATTGTAGGGTAAGATGTGTCGAAGATATGGAGGTAGAAGAAAGGAGTGGGGGAAGAGTAACATGTGGGACGGTGAGTAAAAGCGGTGGTTGGAATAGTCGAGGGTGGAGTGTATGAAGGGGAGGTTAGAGACGGCGTACAACAGGATGGATTTGAGTAGTGAGTGCAGATATTTCTTCAAGGAGCTTGGTTGATGCAGCAACATAAGGAAGCTCTTCAGAATTGACAATGGTTGTCTTCAAGCGTGTAGTGGAGTTGAAAGTCTCTGTCTTAATGGACCAGGTGAACAGGTATTGGCATGAAGTTATGTGTAGAGAGATATCCTTATGGCTGATGGCTCAGTGGTGAGCAGGATAAATCCTTTGCAGAGACACCAAGTAGTTTTTTAGCTGCATCATCAAAAGTTATGGCCCTTGATCTGGCCGGTGTGGTCTTGCAAGGAAAGCTTTAAAATGTATCTGTAGTCACATTCTGTAAATTCACCATCACATTTGCTACAATGCCAAGTGTTGAAAGCTCTATGTGCAATTGTCTTCATGCATTGAACGCCATCAACAAAGAGAGGGCATGCAAGGAAGTGGAATTCATCCATGTTAATGTCAACAATGGAAGCGTGCACAGAGAACCATAGGGCCTTACCAGAGGGTTGCATGCTTTGTAAGTCGAAGATTGTTTTAGATGGGTGTGTTCGATACATAGAGCCTATGTATTTGTGGCTTAAGGATGGCGACGCAGTGTGAAATCCATGATCAGTGTACCATTTTTGAAGGAGATGGATTGCCTCAATATCTGGATTGATAAGGATGGTACTACTGGGAACACTTCCAGTTGTTTTACCATTGTAATCCGTAAGACGGCCACCCTTTATTGCAAGGACAGGTGGTGGGTCAGAGGAGTATAGTGAAGCAAAATGTGAACCCTTAGTGTGGCAATGATGACCCCAAAGTGTGACATCGATGCTAAAACAGGATGTGTCTCTGAGGCAAACGGTTCTCCTACTTGTTTCAGAACCATATTTTTTTCGAATTGTAGATGTAGGGGAGATAGAGCTAACCATGCCAACCAGGTCAACCATGGAATTTGAAGGTAAACTTTGAAGGTCGTTGATTGTTTTAAAGTGGAAGGAATGTAAAGGAATGGAGGGAAATGCATCGAGGCAAGGGTGGATGGTCGACGTAGATGAAAGGACAATCTCAAGATGGTTGTTCAAATGGTTATATGAAGGGTTGCTTGTTTTGATTGTGCCATTCGAGATAGTGTACACTGTCCCTATTTCAACAAGGGAATAGAAGGTGTCAACAAAGTTGTTAAATTCTCCAGAACAATCAACAAGGTCAAAGCCAAATAGTTTCCCTGGGCCATGTTGGTTGGTGTATTCATGGATGAGTGTCTTGGCAAGCAAGTGACCTTGGATGGACCATTTTTTATAGTTGGGATTGAGTGCTTTGAATGGAATTACAGTAGTTGGCATGGATATTGGTGTATCTGATGCTTGGGATGAGTAAACATCGCTTTCTTCTGTGAGGCGGCTGGATTGGCTAGTTGATGAACCAATTGGAATGCCAAAGCTAGTCAGTAGTAAAAGAGCAACAGGGCTCCCAACAAGAGCAAGCTTGCAGTGGACCAGTTCAAGATCGAGTATTGTATTAATCCTGTAGGAGAAGAAAAGGCAAGAATTAGTAAAGGTGTTATAAAATTGATGATTTTGGTGGTAGGTAAAAATGTATAGGCTAAGGTACATAAGAGAGGGCTTAAAATAATGGGCAGAAGATAGTACGTGTTATTATGGACGACGGTGCAGGTGCACTTGGAGAGCTTGATGACAGAACCTTCTTGGAGTTCTCGATTTGATATGAGGGAGTTGAAGGTAGTTGGGAGCAAAGTCTGATGCATGTTGTTACCATCAGAGATAGTAATTCGAAAGCATGGAGTAGTTGCATTTGTTGGTCCGAATGGCTGGAGTGAAAAAACCTGCAAAAGTGGCTGAAGATGTACAGAACCATCCAGCAAAGAAGATATTGCATTTTCTGTCAAGGGTGCCTCCATTATGCGGGGGAAACACTGAGAGTAAGAGGAAACAAATGTGTAAGTATATGACCATTTTTGTGATTATATACATATATATGTATATATATATATACTATTGCAGGAGTTACATACAACCATGCCATACGTACAATGAAACTGTAGCAGGCAGAAGAGTAGAATGTAAAAAAGTGACAGAAATACAGTAGTTTTTGACTTTTTTTTAATATAATGTGAGAAGAAAAGCATACAATGGAAGCGTGCAAAGTTAGGTAGTAAATGCTTAAAGTGTATTAGAGGTACGATCCAGCAAGGAATTTATTAGATACTTCAGGCCTTCTCGACATATCCCTTCTCCTCAACCCACTACCTCATTACGACCCTCATTATTTGTTTTATTGAGTCTCATTCTCCTAGCTTCAATACACCCCTCCTTCTACTTTTCTCCTGCAACAAAATCTATTCGTCCTCTAATCTTCCATATCTAGGTTTGCATTTTTTTCCATCACTGTATAGGGAGGAAATTCAAACTAACAATGTGATGCACATGTCAACAAAGGGCTTGACTATCTTCTCTCTCTCAATGTATGTATTTTTTTTCTTGTGTGTCATCACTGTATAACAATAAAATCCAAACTAAAGATGTCATATGTGCGTACCTGCAGAAGTAAAAAACTATTTCCAAGATGTATAAACTTATGAATTAATGCATGCTAATGTTTTCATATTTTACTTGAAACAACAAAGGTTAACACACTTGAACCAATGTGTTTGAAAAAAAGGTGTCAATCCATATCAATAGTGGGGATGGTTCCCTGTGCTACATCGCTATAAAGGCTTTTATATTAGAATGCACCAAAGCATTGTTTTCAAGGAAGGGAGTGTAGGAAGAAAAAAAAAACACTCATCAATTGTTTACTAACGAGGAAACAAAGTAGACATGTTTTCCTAGAAATTCAGGTTATTGAGCTTTGCTGACCCAATACCTATATTTTAAGAAAGGGGGGGATGAGAAAAAAACATTGAAAGTAATCCAGCTCATGAAGCCATAAATATGAA
This sequence comes from Pseudotsuga menziesii, assembly GCA_001517045.1. Taxonomy (NCBI): domain Eukaryota; kingdom Viridiplantae; phylum Streptophyta; class Pinopsida; order Pinales; family Pinaceae; genus Pseudotsuga; species Pseudotsuga menziesii. The sequence continues at coordinate 316,909 of LPNX010950522.1, read as the reverse complement.
CCAAAAGGTAAGTGCTGAACCAAAAGGTAGAAATGTGATCATAGGTTAGTGCACATGCTTTATATGTACCACTATGTATTTGTGAGATCAAAATTTCATTTTATGTGAAAAGGGTCAAACAAGGATGCACATTTGAATTATTTGATGCTGAAGACAAGTAACCTAGAAAAAAAATGTGTTTCATGTTTTGTGTAGAACAAGATAGCAAAAGAAATAGATGAGTAAATAAGAGATATGACTAAGGAGCACCAAGTAGGCAGGAGCTCTATTAATGATTTCCTAATTATTTCAGTAATGGCAATGGAAGTTGTGCAATTGCTGCCAAGTAACATGTCAGATTCACTTCAGTTACCTATCTCATTGTCTAATAAGGAAAGGCACAAACGATGAAATTGTAATAACCTTGTTGGTTACTTGAAGTTCGTAAAGCCTATGTTTAATGTTGTGACCTCCCTAGAGTGGAGAGTGGTTGTGTATTCCCTTTAGGGTTGGGGGTCAAGGCATGGCATGACAAATCTCAACAAGTATGAGCATCAAGTTTGAACAGGGCAGGAAGGAAAGCTAGCTCTATATGGGCAGGTAAAGGAGGTGACGACCTCATCCCATGGCCAACAAAATAAGGTCATAGTAGCCACGGGCCAGCTCTTGGAGGCCCAGCCCTAAAGGGAAAGCACAACCACGCGCCAGTCACAAAGAGGATGGGAAGAAAGTTTAAAGGAAAAACGTAGTCATGTGCTAGTCACAAAGAGGATGGAAAGAAATTCTAGAAGGCACATGAAAAAAATGTATATGCAGGCTGAAAAAGGAGTCAAAAGCCAAAGGATATGTTGTTTTTTCCTTGACATAAAAAGGAGGTGTTTACTTGATTCCTAGAGCAAAGAAAGTGCAAACTAAAGAAGAATACGGAGCTCCCACGGGGTATTGATTGTTCAAGAGTGTAAAGTGAAAGCTATGGATCAATCCAGATATAAACACGTGGGCAGAAAATAAATGAGTAAACAAGAGATAGGACTCAGGAGCACCAGGAAGGAACAAGTTCTATTAATGACTACCTAATTATTTCAGTAATGGCAATGGAAGCTGTGCAATTGCTTCCAAGTAACATGTCAGATTCACTTCAGTTGCCTATCTCATTGTCTATTAAGGCAAGGCACATACGATGAAATTGTGATAACCTTGTTGGTTAGTTGAAGTTCTTAAATCCTATGTCTAATGTTATGACCTCCCTAGAGTGGAGAGTGGTTGTGTATTCCCTTTAGGGTTGGGGATCGGGGCGTGGCATGACCAATCTCAAAAAGTATGAGCATAAAGTCTGAACAAGGCAGGAAGGAAAGCTAGCTATGTATGGGCAGGTAAAGGAGGTGAAGACCTCATCCCATGGCCAACAAAAGAAGGTCATAGTAGCCATGACCCAGGTCTTGGAAGGCCAACACAGGGCAGGGCCCAACCCTAAAGGGAAAGCACATGAAAACAATGTATATGCAAACTAAAAAAGGAGTCAAAATCCAAAGGATATGTTGTTTTTTCCTTGAGATAAAAAGGAGGTGTTTACTTGATTCCTGGAGCAAAGAAAGTGCAAACTAAAGAAGAATACAGAGCTCCCACAAGGTATTGATTGTTCAAGAGTTTAAAGTGAAAGCTATGGATCAATCCAGATATAAACACGTGGGTAGATTGTGGCCAATATATGGTTAAAAATTGCTCCTTCTACTTTTCTCATGCAACACACTCTATTCGTCCTCTAATCTTCCATATCTAGCTTCACATTTTTTTCTGTCACTGTATAGGGAGGAGATTCAAACCAACGATGTGATGCATAGGTCAACAAAGGGCTTCACTATCTTCTCTCTCTCAATGTATGTATTTTTTTTTGTGTCATCACTGTATAACAATAAAATCCAAACTGAAGATGTCATATGCGCATACCTGCATAAGTAAAAAACTATTTCCAAGATGTATAAACTTATGCATTAATGCATACTTATGTTTTCATATTTTACTTGAAACAACAAAGGTTAACACCCTTGAAGCAATGTGTTTGAAAAAAAAGTGTCAATCTAGATCAATAGTGGGGATGGTTGCCAGTGCTACATTGCTATAAAGGCTTTTATATTAGATTGCACCAAAGCATTGTTTTCCATGAAGGGAGTGTAGGCAGAAAAACAAAAACACTCATCAACTGTTTACTAATGGGGAAACAAAGTAGACATTTGTTCCTAGAAATCCAGGTTATTGAGCTTTGCTGACCCAATACCTCTATTTTAAGAAAGGGGGGAAACGAGAAAAAAACATTGAAAGGAATCCAGGTCATGAAGACATAAATATGAACCAAAAGGTAACTGCTGAACCAAAAGGTAGAAATGTGATCATAGGTTAGGGCACATGCTTTATATGTAGCACTATGAGATAGGACTAAGGAGCACCAGGTAGGAAGAAGTTCTATTAATGACTTCCTAATTATTTCAGTAATGGCAATGGAAGTTGTGCAATTGCTGCCAAGTAACATGTCAAATTCACTTCAGTTACCTATCTCATTGTCTAATAAGGCAAGGCACAAACGATGAAATTGTAATAACCTTGTTGGTTAGTTGAAGTTCGTAAAGCCTATGTTTAATTTTATGACCTCCCTAGAGTGGAGAGTGGTTGTGTATTCCTTTTAGGACTGGGGGCCGGGGTGTGGCATGACCAAGCTCAACAAGTACGAGCATCAAGTCTGAACAAGGCACGAAGGAAAGCTAGCTCTGTATGGGTAGGTAAAGGAGGTGACGACCTCATCCCATGGCCAACAAAAGAAGGTCCTAGTATCCACGACCCATCTCTTGGAGGCCCAGCCCTAAAGGGAAAGCACAACCACACACCAGGCACAAAGAGGATGGGAAGAAAGTTTAAAGGAAAAGCACAGTCACGTGCTAGTCACGAAGAGGATGGAAAGGAAGTTTAGAAGGCACATGAAAACAATGTATATGCAAGCAAAAAAAAGGATTCAGAAGCCAAAGGATATGTTGTTTTTTCCCTGAGGAAAAAAGGAGGTGTTTACTTGATTCCTGGACCAAAGAAAGTGCAAACTAAAGAAGAATATAGAGCTCCCATAAGGTATTTATTATTCAGGAGTGTACAGTCAAACTTATGGATCAATCCAGATATAAAGACATGGGCAAAAAATAAATGAGTAAACAAGAGATAGGACTCAGGAGCACTAGGCAGACACAAGTTCTATTAATGATTGCCTATTTCTTTTAGTAATGACAATGGAAGTTGTGCAATTGCTGCCAAGTAACATGTCAAATTCACTTCAGTTACCTATCTCATTGTCTAATAAGGCAAGGCACAAATGATGAAATTGTAATAACCTTGTTGGTTAGTTGAAGTTCTTAAAGCATATGTTTAATGTTATGACCTCCCTAGAGTGGAGAGTGGTCGTGTATTCCATTTAGGGTTGGGGGTCGGGGCATGGCATGACCAAGCTCAACAAGTACGAGCATCAAGTCTGAACAGGGCAAGAAGGAAAGCTAGCTCTGTATGGGCAGGTAAAGGAGGTGAAGACCTCATCCCATGGCCAACAAAAGAAGGTCATAGTAGGCACGACCCGAGCCTTGGAGGGACAACAAAGGGCAGGGCCCAGCCCTAAAGGGCAAGCACATGCAAGCGCTAGCCACAAAGAGGATGGGAATGAAGGCTAAAGGAAAAACACAGTCATGTGCTAGTCACGAAGAGGATGGAAAGAAATTCTAGAAGACACATGAAAACAATGTATATGTAGGCTAAAAAAAGGAGTCAAAGGCCAAAGGATATGTTGTTTTTTCCCTGAGATAAAAAGGAGGTGTTTACTTGATTCCTGGAGCAAAGAAAGTGCAAACTAAAGAAGAATGCAGAGTTCCCGCAGGGTATTGATTGTTCAAAAGTGTAAAGTGAAAGCTATGGATCAATCCAGATATAAACATGTGGGTATATTGTGGCCAATATATGGTTAAAAATTTGCAGTTGGTTAAAATTTGATAGGATTTAGTTCTAAAAGAACACATAAAAACATGTATTTTTTTCTACATGAATAACCTGCAGTTTGGTGGGCATTGCATACACGAAGACTAAGGAGTTTATTTTTTTACCATTAGGTGAAAACTTCTAAAGCTAAAGTTAGTATAAAATAAAATAAAAAATATTGGAAAAATTATAAATGACAAAATAAACAAATATAAAGGAGAAAGTAAGGAAAGTTTGATTATAATAAAATGTATCAAAGCAAATTTGCAATTTGTAATGGATTTGGAACTTGTTTTTTTGTCCACAATGAAAAAGCTATGATGTGTTATCCAAAAGATTGAATCAAAATTATATAATTAGTTCAAATATATCAAACTACTCTTGATATCCTTGTTGATCTACTACTTGTAATATAAGACAATAATCATAATACTAAAACGGCTTAATACTAAATTTGTTCATTGATCTACTACTTGTAAATCACTTTTAAGACTTTAAGTGGATTCTAGACTTAATTCCTTGTCATTATGGTAGGATGATGAGAATATTACATTTGGTAAAGATACAGAGATTTCTCTCTTCCCAACCCTAAACTAAGATAAAATGAAGAAAAAAGTTAATATCACATTGTCAATGAAAAAGTTAAAGGAAAAAGTTAATATCACATTGTCTTCCTGACCTTAGAGTATCTAAAACAGTAGTTAATATTCTTGATCCTAAGTTCACTTGAGGTTTCAATATTTTTTTTAGTCGAAAAAAATAGTTCCTTGATATTCTAATGAATCAAAGGTAACCTTGTACATCATCAAACAATTGTCCATACCCCAATGGGTCAGACAGAACAGTAAATATTACATTACAATGCAGTTCAAAACAGAAATATAACTATACCCAAGATGTGAAAAAATACTATCAACACATGGGTATCAATACATGAAAAGGTCCTCTCATAAGTGAGCAAGATATACATCAGTCAGAGAAATGTCCATAAAGAACATAACAAGAGCCCGGACACCTTATCCAAAGCAGGCAAGTGACTCTCAAAATTCCTGTAACTGTTGCTCAGCATAACCAGAAATAACTCAAAAAAATCCATGAGATAAATATCTGAAATAGAATGAGCAAATTCTAAAAAAGTTGGATTGAGACTTCCCCAATAAACTCATCATCATAAGATTCAGTAAGTAAGAGATGACCAGGAGCCATACACAAACCCTACATGGATAAGATGTCTACCCTCTTGTTATGTTCCCTATAGACATGACTGAAATCCACCCAAGTGAATGAGGATATGAGTAATCTGGTGTTGTAGCACCAAGACTCAAGGTTCACCATGTCAAGGGTGGATTCCCCCTTTTCCCAATTTATAATCATCGAGGAGTCGCCAAAGATATGTAGGTAAGGCAGCCCAATATCTTTGGCGACCCGTAATGATGCCCAGAGTACTAAAAGTTCTGCTCTAGTATTAGTACTGCTCCCACATCTAAGCTTAAAAACTTCAAGGTCTCTACATGGCCCTTTAATTAAGATAACTTTTTACACTTAAACATTTCAGGCCTTCATATATTCATTGCTTCATGGTTATAATTTTTTAATTCCATGCATAAGCAAAGTTATTTTGTTTGTGAAATGTGCCAAAACAATCCTCAATAACTACTTTGATTTGCATCATAACTTCATACCAAATCTACCCTTCAACAAACTTTCAACTATGTCTACTGAAGACAAGGCTCTTCTTTGCAAAAAAGTGCCACATTTTTTCCTTACATTCCTCTCTAAGAGCACCTTGAGAATTCACAAGAAAGTGTTTTATATCAGATGTGTAAGTTTTCTGCATAAATTTTGAGCCCTTGTGTGCGAAGAGACTGTTCACCAAATTACTCTTATCTCATCCTACCTAGACAAGAGCTACCTCCTTCCAAACATATAACTCAAAATAAAAGGCCATGAACAAGTGATCTACAATATCTAAATCATGCTTGCAAAGTATGCATCTACTAGCATGTCTAGTTTCTTTTATGTCTATTATCCTAGGTTAACAGCTTCTTGACTATTTATAACCATAAAATAATCTTTATTTTTAAAGGAAATGTTGATTTCTAGACCGCTCTCCCCAAATAGACTCTATATGAAGGAAGGCATTATTCAATGCTTGCAGTATAACCCAACTTGATAGTGTATACCCTTGTTCCACTATTCTTGGACCACTTGAGTATATCATATTCTTCTAAAAGTTTAATAGCACTATGGTAAAGAATATATACAAAATGTATACTAAAAATATATATAAAATGTTTCAATTATTTAGCCAAATGACCTTGTAAGTTTACATCAAATTCCTATCACAATATATGTACATTATATACAACCTTTATGTGCTCAAAAGAGTGGGAGAGGATATTGGAATACTTATTCATTGTAGTGGATAGGTAACGAGGGCGAAGCAATGATGCAATGGATGAAGAATAAATAAGAGTTGATAGCAATGGGATAAGGTTAGGAATATAGAATAGAGGTTAAGAGGAGTTGGTAGGGTCACTTAGTAATGTTTACTGTGTATGTAGGAATAACAAAAACCAACTATAAATAAAAGGATCCAACATACTAGGTACCAAAGATTAAATCAAAGGTTCAACATATTCCATTTACCATCGTCCATAGAAGTCAAAGGATCCAACATTGTTAAAAAGAAACTTTGAATATATTATATTTTAAGAATAATAACAGACATAACAGTTTTCCATGAAAACCAACATTATTAATTGTTACATAAAGCTCCAAGCTCCAAATAGTTTCCATGAAAGTAGTGCCAACAAGAAGTGGCAGTGGTCACAATGTCAGAACAAGTTATGCATGCATTCATTTTAAGTAAATGCTTCCTTTTGTAAAAAATTGTTAGAGAAAACCGTGCCTTAAATTCCTAGCCTCTACTACTTCAAAAGCTAGAGTAAATTGAAATATACAGCAAAACCATAATAAATAGGAAAGCCTTGACAATATTATCACAAACAAGGAAATGGGTAAACGTTGCAAAAATGAATATCATTCCTAAGTTGAACTATGGAAAAGTGAATAAATTTGAACGCTTTGAATAAAGAATAAAGTAGTAATAGTAAAAAACTCACAAACTGATACAAATTTATTACCAAGATTCTTAGTTCAAGTTAAGCAACGACTAATAACATGATATAGCATCCACCGAAAAAATTTATCCAAGAGACATGGGAGATGCATCATTATTAAAGAACTTAGTGAAAACATAAAAATTGAAAATAGAGACAGGGCAGCAAACAGAGGTGTTGAAGCATATGGACAACTGAGTGGTGTTGCTAAAAAAGGGAAACCCAAATCTGTCAAAGATTGCCCTTTTAAAGCCATGCCAATAGATGTTTATGTGCATAAGGCAAATGCCAAAATCTGCAATGTTCAACAACAAAAATATTTTTCGGTACTCAAGCCCATGTAGCATAATCATGAATGGAAAGAACCTGTCAATGCCTTTTAATGAAAACTCCCTTTAGATGGTCATAAACATTGACGTGATCAGGACTGTCCAACTTGCACCATTTTTCACCTAAGCTTAAAATTAGAACGATGCAATTATTCATTGAACAAAGCTACCAACTTTTCAGATTACACTTAGAGGTATGCTACTACCATTGATGCATCTGGACCTAATGTAAGATTGTCAACGCAAGGCAGAAATTCTATAAAGAAAAAGAAAAGTCAGGAATGTCGATAACTTAAATGCCTTTCATTGAGAACACTCTTTAGATGCCATCAACATTTTCCCGATCAACACTATCCAACTCGGGTTGTTATTTTCACTGAAGGCTGGAAGTCAGAACAATATAATTATTCAATGAACAGAGTCATCAAATTTATGGATTGCACTTTGAGGTCTGTTGGTGCAACTGATGCATATGGCCCTAATGTGAGTCTACTGTGAGTTTGTCACCGCAAGGCAAGAATTATACGGAGAAAGACCAAATTCAGGAAGCTTCATAAAGAAAACAAAAGTTGAGCATATCTCTCCACATAATATATGGAAGACAGAGGTGGTTAGGTCTAGCACATGGTTTGGGCACATGGTTTGTTGTAGCCCATGGTATTGTCCCATGGTATTGCATGTGATTAAGCCTTTATAAGGCTTAAGGAGACTCCATTGTAAAATGGCTTAGAGGTGAGCGGTGGCTAGCTCACTTGGCCTGGATGGCCGGTTTTGGCCATGTAATGAAGATCTTCATTGGTGCTGGTTTTCCCCGCATGGGGTTTCCAGGGTATATTGTGTGTCTATCTTGAATGTTGCTTGCAATGTTTATTTTCTCACATATTGTTATTTAATGTTGCTCGTTTTTGTTGAAATATTGTAACTTCGAAGAATATTCTTTATGTATCTTTTGTGGTCCCCGATGGTCCAACCGGGAGAACCACTTGTATTACATTGTACCCCGATGCTCCTAATCGGAATAACTAATAAGAGTCATGAGGTAGTCCCCTCTAATTGTAAAGGTGGGTCATCAGCACCCCAGTGTGGTTACTTGAGCATACATGTGTAACTCGAGCCTACATGAGTTAACTTAAGCCGACATGTTAATTGAGTAAACTTTAAGTAAACGGATGAATATAAATAGAGGTGTAGTGCTCCTCATTTGAGACACACACACTCACTTGGAATAGCGCACTTGTGGAGGAGAGGAGTTGCTGGAGAAGGAGGAGAATCAGGTTTTTGATCTCCTTGTTGGTTTTACCTTTTTCCCTTTTTGGGGCATCTATATTGAGGAAGATTTTGCTGGATTTTTCCCTTTAGGGTTTTCCCAGGATAAATCTGTGTTGTTCTTCTGATACTGTTTCTTTCAGTGATCCTGTTTTATATGCTTTTATTATGAAAAATGAAATGATATACTGATGTCTTAGTTAAGCATATGAAAATTTAACATGGAATCAGAGCTAACCTGAATAGGGAAGCTTTCACAAGTTACAGAAGCTAGGGCTTCTTATTTTTTGGTTCTCTCTCCACAATCAATCAGCAAAAGAAGTCTAGGCTGACTCTCCTTTGAAGGGTGCATCGTTCTGTCGAAGCGGAATTCGATTCCGAGCATTTCCAGTTTTTGATGTGGAAATTAGGGCTTTCTACAGAAGAGGAATTTTTGAGTGAGACCAACATAGGATTGTTCTCCTCATCAAAACTGAATTTTAGAGACCTGGATCAAGATTTTTGGTTGGGTGAATCTCCGGGAAAGTCAAACCCTAGTTTGACCCCGAGCTAGAAAAACCCTAAATACTAAAACTGCTACGTTTTGGCACATTCGCTATATTCCGAGATTGGCGAAGGATCAGGAGTTGAAAATTGTAGGGGCCGAAGATAAAATCCCGATGAACACTTTGTCAAAAATTCATCCTCATATTCGTTGTATTCCAGGAGATATGTTCTCTCCAAGTTAGGGTTCCAGCCTCTTCCAGAATTCATCCCTAAACAGGACACCTGGGGAGAATTGCAATATCTTGGGATAAAAAGGTCCAAATGAAATTCCTGAAGATGTTCTAGAACGGGAACAGACTGTAATTTTGGTGGTCTGAATATCAGATTCAGAAGATGAACCAGTGACACATGGCATGCCATACAACTTCGCTATTTTGAACAGTCCTGTAACATGTCACCTTGGGAAAAGGATCATAAATCCCAAATGGTGAAACCAATTCTAATGAAACCTATGGTGGTGGATCAGGGACATGCGAGGTTACCTCAGTAAAAAAAATTTAGACATAGAGGAGCAAAAACTTCAGAGATATCACAGAAACAGTAACAGGAATTTCTGCAGAAGAAATTGGAAAATTAGGGCTTCCTGTTCCGGGAGCTTCCCTCCACTGTTTTCAGAAATGGAGTACATTGGATAGCTCCATTTGAAGAGATCTATATGTCTATCCAATCAGATATAAAAGATTCCAAGTTTTAAAATTAGGGTTTCTGTGACAAACCCTAGATCAGCCAACTCCAGAACCAGGACGGACACCTCAAATCGGTAAGATCTAATCCTTTGCTATGTTCATTTGAGGTGCTCATTTCAAAGTGATCTATCACATCAGCTTGATGATAAGCTTGGTGAAGTTGACAACTTCCAATCCTAGAAGTATATGATCTCTCTAAAGAAAATGGATTGGACACCTACATGAGCATAGACGTTCCAGTTTCAGAGGGAGATGAGGCTAGAAGCCTTTCACAAGAAGAACTTGGTCAAAGCCCAGAAGATTATTGATGATTCAGTCTTGAATCAACTTGTTCTACAAGTGTCTTCCCTAAATACATCTATGAGGTTTGATTCCTTGACCAAGCTATTTGAAGGGAAGAACATAGATCGAAATATGACCTTAAGAAACCAGCTAAAGAAGAAGTGAAGAATGCAGAAGTGGTGATGGCCACCTTGAATGGCCTCCCAGGATCATGGAATTCATTCATTCAAGGAATGTGTTCTAGAAGGAATTGATTACTTTCAGCAGACTTTGGGAAGAAGAAGAATCTCGTCTCTGAATATCAAGCTCTCATCTTCCAAAGAAGATCCCTCAATCAATGAGGAATATGAAGATCTCAACTCTTGAAGAAATTCTTATCCACCTCAGCATTTGGATAAGAAACGATGCTATCATGAATGAAGAAGACGATAAAGTTGAAGACTCAAGAAGGAATATACCCATGAAACAAATAAAGATAAGTATTCAATTGTCATTTCATGATATTGTTTTGTTATACATTTGATTATATTCAGTGATGTGTTATGCATGATAGATTGTTTGCATTAATGACTGTATACTACTAATATGCATGTGATGGGTAAGTAGCTCATGGTGCTATACAACTCTCCATTGCTACTTATCAAACCTCTTCGCTGACATATTGGATTAGTGCACAATCTCAATCACGTCATGGTAGATATGGAAGGCATCTAGAAAGTTTATGTGAGATATGGATGAATGTTGTATTAACTAAATAGTTGCATGATGCATAAGAATTTGTCGTTATACATATGTTTTATGAAATATCTCTAACCATGAAACTGGTACATTTGAATTGTAGGAAAGGTCATGAACAACCTCCTACAAGAAAAGAAGGATGAGACTTGTTCCGAAGAACAAGTGATGACAATTCAAGATTCACTCCAATAAATATGAATCTGAAGCTCCTAGGGTCAGAGACACCATGACGGAAGAAAGAGCTTCAGAGAATGGTACATCCACCTTGAAGGATGAAGACCACCATGGGTACAAGAGATAACTCAAGATGAAGAAAAGAATGCTATAAAAGAAGCTATGATCAAAGAGTAACAGTTGATCATGGGGAATGATGTATATGATATGATGGAACAAGTGTACAAAGCAAGGTTTGTGATTCTCCCTATAAAGAATAGACTATGACATGACATACTCTATTGACTAGTATATGTCAAGCATAGAACCACCTGTACAGAATGAAGAGGGAAGATGATACTCCACTTCAGGGGGAGTGACTATAGAAAATTATATCTGAGTTCGACATGGTATGACATGATGGATAGATTTGTGATGGATCAAGACTTTACCAAGAATAAAGTAGGTTCCAACCTTCAAGGTTGAATGCAAAAGACTAGGATATGTTGATGACCTGAGAAGACAAACTCATAGAAGATGTTGTGATACTAGAATGATGTTTGGGATATAGTACTCAAACCAGAAAGCAAGAATGTGGTATCTTCCAAATGGATTTGCAAGATAAGATATGTTGCTGATAGAAGTAAGGTAAGAGTTGTGGCTAGAGGTTTCTATCAGAAAGAGGGAATTAATTCTGAAGAGACACTTACTTCTAGAAGCAAGGTACATTTCCCTCAAAACTATCACGGTAGTTTCTTCCATGATGAAGTAAAGACAAGCCTTCCTTAATGGTATGATTGAGGAAGAGTTTTACATCGAATATTCATGAGGATTTGAAGCTGAAGACAGAAGGAATCAAGTATGCAAGTTGAAGAAGGCCCTCCATGGCCTGAAGCAAGCTCCCAGAGCTTGGTATGGAAGAATAGATAGTTTCCTGATGAGCATGGGCTTTGCCAAGAGTAAAGACGATCCTAACCTTTCCTACAAGGTTGTAGAAGATGCACCTGTCATTCTATAACTATATGTGGATGACTTATTCTTGACAGGGAATGAGAAACAGATCATGGAAAGTAAGAAGAAACTAGCAGAAGAATTTAAGATGAAAGACCTTGGGTTAATGCATTATTTCCTAGGTCTGGAAGTATGGCAAAGTTCAGAAGGAATATTTCTCAACTAGGGAAAGTATGTGGTAGAGATATTGAAGAGACTCAAATGCAAAGTCATGGCCACACCCATGTACTCCAACCTGAAGTTGTTAGCTGATGACTCATTAGAGTTAGTGGATATGACTCACTACAAACAGATCATTGGGTCATTGATGTACTCAATAAATACCAGACTAGACATTTGTTTTGCTATGAACACCTTAAGTCAATATCTTGTTCAACCAAGACAGGTTCACCTAGTAGCTGCAAAACATATCTAAAAGAGACTATAGACTTTGGTCTATACTATGATGGTAGCCATGAGTATAGATTGTATGGCTACACAGATGCAGATTGGGATGGAAGTACCTCAGACAGGAAAATCAAATCAGGTATATGCTTTGAGGTCTGCTATGAGTTCATGATTTAGCAGGAAACAGTCCAGTGTTTCTCTTAGCACGGTTGAAGCAGAATACATAGCAGATTGCTCTACTATGTTATGAAGCCATATGGCTTCAGAAGCCGATATCAGGTCTCTTTGACCTGAAGATGGATACAACAATGATTCTATGTGATAACCACAGTTGTGATGACAAAGAACCCTGTGTTCCACATAACACGTAGAAATCTGGTATTTCTACATACAAGATAAGATGAAGATAATGATACTGTAGATGCAGATGATGGTGATTTAGTATTTCTATATTGAATATAGAGATGATGATGTTTCAGTATTCCCATATTGAAGATATAGATGATGATGCTTTTAGTATTCACATACTAGAGATACAGATGGTGATAGATCAGTATGATGATGGTTTGGATGATGATGTACCGACGAAGCCTCTGCCTCAAGTAGAGTTCGAACACTTTCGACACAAGCTTGGTGTTGTTCGGATAGACCTTCCTCGAAAGGGGGAGTAGTGATGTTGCAATGGGATTGTATCATCCCTGGGCATTTTCCCTAAAGTGATCCAGAGACCTCGGTCCTAGAGAATGAAGAGGGATTGTATCATCCCGGGACATCTGTCCATAATAGATCCGGTGACCTTGGTCATCGAGAACGTGATGGGATTGTATCATCCTTGGGCACCTTCCCTAAAATGATCTGGAGACCTCGGTCTTCGAGAATGAAGAGGGATTGTATCATCTTGGGACATCTGTCCATAATGTATCCGGTGACTTCGGTTGTCGAGAATGTTGTAGGATTGCATCATCCTTGGACTCAAGTCCTAAAGTGATAGGGAGTGATTATCCCGTAATTGTATCCGGTGACTTCAGTCATCGAGAATGTGGTAGGATTGCATCATCCTTGGTCTTAAGTCCTAAAGTGATAGGGAGGGATTATCCCATAATTGTATCCGGTGACTTCGGTCGTCGTGAATGAGGTAGGATTGCATCATCCTTGGTCTTAAGTCCTAAAGTGATAGGGAGTGATTATCCCATAATTGTATCCGGTGACTTCGGTCGTCGAGAATGTGGTAGGATTGCATCATCCTTGGACTTAAGTCCTAAAGTGCTAGGGAGTGATTATCCCATAATTGTATCCGGTGACTTCGGTCGTCGAGAATGTGGTAGGATTGCATCGTCCTTGGACTTAGTCCTAAAGTGATAGGGACTGATTCTCCCGTAATCAATCCGGTAACTTCGGTTGTCGAGAATGTGGTGGGATTGTATCATCCCTGGACTTTAAGTCCAAAAGTGATCCAAAGACTTTTTGTCGTTGAGTTGCGGATTGCAGGTTGTTGCTGATGATGATGGTGACGTACTGATCGAAAGATCAGAGTATGATGATGATGACGTACTGATCGAAGGATCAGAGTATGATGATGATGACGTACTGATCTAAAAGATCAGAGTATGATGATGATGTTTCTGATTGAAAGATCAGAGTATGTTGATGATGTTTCTGATCGAAAGATCAGAGTATGATGATGATGTTTCTGATCGAAAGATCAGAATGTGATGATGATTATGATCGACAGATCAGAATATGATGATGATGATGTTGCTACTGATCGAGAGGTCAAAGTACTGAAGATGTTGCTGCTAATCGAAAGGTCAAGGTGCTGAAGATGTTGTTGTTGATCGAAAAGTCAAATTGCTGAAGATGTTGCTGATCAAAAGGACAAAATGCTGAAGATGTTGTTGCTAATCGAAAAATCAAAGTGTTGAAGATGTTGCTGATCGAAATTTCAAAATGCTAAAGATGTTGTTGCTGATCGAACAGTCAAAGTGATAAAGATGTTGCTGATCAAAAGGGTCCAAGTGCTGAAGATGTCGTTGCTAATTGAAAGATCAAAATGCTGAAGATGTTGTTGCTGATCGAACCAGCCAAAGTGCTGAAGATGTTGCTGATCGAAAGGTCCAAGTGCTGAAGATGTCGCTGCAAATTGAAAGATCAAATTGCTGAAGATGTTGTTGATGATGAATACTGAAGATTGAAGATGAAGACTACATGATGTTGAAAAGATTCCGATGATTTATAGATGTGTTACCCTGCTGATGTTGATGATGTCCGCTATCTCTACTCTTGTTGTTGTTGATGTAGAATACCCTTCTCATTAAGGGGAAGTGTTGAAATATTGTAACTTCGAAGAATATTCTTTATGTATATTTTGTGGTCCCCGATGGTCCAACCGGGAGAACCACTTGTATTACATTGTACCCCGATGCTCCTAATCGGAAGAACTAATAAGAGTCATGAGGTAGTCCCCTCTAATTGTAAAGGTGGGTCATCAGCACCCCAGTGTGGTTACTTGAGCCTACATGTGTAACTCGAGCCTACATGAGTTAACTTAAGCCGATATGTTAATTGAGTAAACTTTAAGTAAACGGATGAATATAAATAGAGGTGTAGTGCTCCTCATTTGAGACACACACACTCACCTGCAATAGCGCACTTGTGGAGGAGAGGAGTTGCTGGAGAAGGAGGAGAATTAGGTTTTTGATCTCCTTGTTGGTTTTACCTTTTTCCCTTTTTGGGGCATCTATATTGAGGAAGATTTTGCTGGGTTTTTCCCTTTAGGGTTTTCCCAGGATAAATCTGTGTTGTTCTTGTGATACTGTTTCTTTCAGTGATCCTGTTTTATATGCTTTTACTATGAAAAATGAAATGATATACTGATGTCTTAGTTAAGCATATGAAAATTTAACAGTTTTAACCTAACAACTGGTATCAGAGCCATGGTTTGGCTTGGTTGTGCTCGTTGGTGTTTCTATGTTGAATCAAATTGTGGGGTGCATGTTCGGTGGTACCCGACACCCTAGCAGTAATTCTTTGGTCCATGTGAAACTTAGCTGTAGGCAAGTTTGGATTTCTCTGGATGCTAAAAGCACAAGGTATCCCTCTTATGCACAAAGAAGGGATGTTGCATCAACTGTCGAATGAACCACTAGGTAGGTACGAGGGTGGTAGGTGTACTCGTAGCCTAGCTTGATGTGGATCGAAGAGGTTGAGTCTTCGATTGTGGGAGAAATGTAAGATGGTTTAATCTCGGTTTTGGGACCAAGATTGATGAGCCATTTATGTGAAGAGAATTCCTAGAGAACTGGCGGTTACAGCGGCCGATGACCCATGTAATCCGGTAGATGGTTTTTTCTTTATATGGACATCAATGACAGAGTTTGGATGTAGGTACAAAGGGAGCATGGCAAAAGACGAGCAAGGAAGTGAGCATGGAAAGCGAGAGGATGAAGCAACGGATGGTGATGGTGTAGTCACCATGAAGGCACATGAAAAAAAAATGTAATGGAGCAGTTTGCATGTAAATGGGCATATGGATGTAAGCCCTAGTAAGGCATGCATACCCCTGGTAACTCACCGATAAAGTCGGGAGATAGACCTAGGTGATAGGGGGGTGTATGTAATATTCCTCGGTAAATATTTGAGGGGAGTTGGTGATTACTCCAAGTCAAGTTTAAAGGGGGGATTGTTAGGGTTAACCTTGACTTGAGATCGATTCAAACGTGGTTAGGTCTAGCGCATGGTTTGGGCACATGGTTTGTTGTAGCCCATGGTATTGTCCCATGGTATTGCATGTGTTAACCTTGACTCGGGATTGAGTCAAAGGTGGTTAGGTCTAGCACATGGTTTGGGCACATGGTTTGTTGTAGCCCATGGTATTGTCCCATGGTATTGCATGTGATTAAGCCTTTATAAGGCTTGAGGAGACTCCATTGTAAAATGGCTTAGAGGTGAGCGGTGGCTAGCTCACTTGGCCTGGATGGCCGGTTTTGGCCATGTAATGAAGATCTTCATTGGTGCTAGTTTTCCCCGCATGGGGTTTCCAGGGTATATTGTGTGTCTATCTTGAATGTTGCTTGCAATGTTTATTTTCTCACATATTTTTATTTAATGTTGCTCGTTTTAACCTAACACTTAAATGCCTTTCATTGAGAACACTCTTTAGATGCCATCAACATTTGCCTGATCAACACTATCCAGCTCGGGTTGTTATTTTCACTGAAGGCTGGAAGTCAAAAAAATATAATTATTCAATGAATAGAGTCATCAAATTTATGGATTGCACTTTGAGGTCTGTTGGTGCAACTGATGCATATGGCCCTAATGTGAGTCTACTGTGAGTTTGTCACCGCAAGGCAAGAATTATATGGAGAAAGACCAAAGTTAGGAAGCTTCATAAAGAAAACAAAGGTTGAGCATATCTCTCCACATAATATATGGAAGACAGATGAAACCAACAAAAGTCTTCCAGTTTCTAATACCATGCAAGTGGCATCCCAGATCCAACATCAGCCTAGAAAAGAAAATGAGTGAAGCAATAGTTTGATGAAGCATGAGACAACTCCAATTTGTTACGATTAAAATTGGATGGTGCTATCCTTTTCAGAGTATAATTTACCCTATCTTTATTTTGTTTACATTAATTTCCATTTCACAATGACTGCAAATTTTGTTGGACCGGTACACGTATTATATAGTTTCAACCAACAAACTTTAAAATTATCATATAAAAAATTTGGTAAGAATTCTCTTTTCATGGACATCTGAACTCCATATTTTTTCTATAACTGTAAGTTTGTGCCATACTTCAATCTCACAATTTATACACATGGCAATGATATAAACTCTAACACTTCCTATTTTTTTTAGCCATTAATGGTACCAAACTTTTGGTACATGATTGTGTCGAGGCATAGTGTCCATTTGAACAAAATTAACTTGTAAACTACTTCTATTCAAAGGGCCATTGTTACCCTACTTTGAGTCTTGCTTGATCTTTCGTATTCTTATCTTACAAGCCCATTTTCTCACAAAAGCAAGCCACCCCTCTTGTTTGCTTATTCATAATTTTAAACGCCAACTTTAACTTCAATGTAAAGGCCTATTTTTTCAGGATCTTGTTGAGGCCTGGAAATTTGTAGGCAACAACAGCAAGGGATTCTCCCCAGTCGACATTCCCAACTAGCCCATGACTGTTTGGTGTAGGGAATCCGTCTGGTTTGCGGTCCAGCTACCGTAGGTCAAAGTAACAAAAAACAAAAGGTTTTACCAGTTGCGGCCTGGTCCACCGTGTATATTTTTGTATTTTTGACTTAATGTATGAGATGCACGTGCCTAACTAAATGCAGGGTGATAAGTATGCAGGGAGCGGTCACAACGTGACGCACAGGTTCTTACCTCTCGTCTTAGCACTCACAAGCATCTAAATCACATACAACAAGGATTTAAAACTAACTACCTAACATATCCCTAGGGAGCAGGATTATCATTGATTGGTGAGTAATATATTTTGTACATGCATTATGAAAAGTTACAGATAGCTGATACTTCTTTCAAGACACATGAACAATTACAGATATTTGAACAACCAGATAGCCAATTGTTTATGAACAACCTTCATTACTCACAGTGGAAAACATCACAAAATATATTGATGAACATTCAAACAAGAACATAGGTTCAGGAAGTTAAAACACTCTCACAGTTAATGAAACACAGCTGAAAACGAAATAGTTCCCCTTCAACATTGTTCATTTAATCACATTGATACATTCCACATTACGCTTTATCCAACAGGCAAAAGTTGCAGTTTCTGATTGTAAAACGAAATAGTTCCTCTTACAAGCAAATGGTTTACAAGTTCTTCCATGGAAAAAGTCCCTGTAACTTCTAACTTTCAAAAATTTAAACAAAATTAGTAGACCGCTTGGGTTCCCCCCAAACGTGTGACTCTTCGGTTCTTCGAGCATTTCATATCCCTCCTTTGCATCTTTTCTACGCAAGCTCATTGTCAGCTGAGTAACTGGCGGACCTTTCAGATTTGTGCCTTTGTTGCTTTCGATCTTGTCTTTTACTTTACCCGTGCCCCTTGAGACCCTATCTCCAATCAGTACCTTCGTGCCACGACAATATGAACCGTCTTTTGGATCTTCTTGCAATTAACCAATGTGCATCATTCACCAGGTTGTATTCCAAAATAAAACGGCAAATTATACCAACTGAAAAGGATAATCCACAGGAAATGGCCAGGTGCACCCCTTGATCTGAGAATTTTAACAAACGCCGCCATCACTACCTCGTCCACTTACAGCCTCAATAGACATCATTCATGATGGAAGATGGAAAACTCGACGGCGGCTCAAAATACTTACATCGGAAGGGTGGCTCAGCCACAACGGCGGATCCTGACAAGAATGGGTACTGCAAAATACTTTAAGCATATCGGAGTTGGAAGAGTTTTGACTAAGCCTCGAGCAGGAAAGTTCTAAATCGGAAGTCGGAGGAATATCGACATCAAAAGACAAAATCTTTGCACAGCCGCAACGGCGGAAAACAAATGACTACGGGCAAGCGACTAGCATCGGAGGGCGGAGCGCTTTGGACTTCAAGTGCTTAGTTTCTTTGGGAGCCGCAACGGCGGAAGCGAAAGGTTAAAGACATGCAACTAGCATCGAAAGGTAGAGCGCTTTAGACTTCGGGTAGCTAACTGGTTTGGGAGCCGCAATGGAGGAAACAAAAATGGCTACAACTTCCAATCAAAATAAAAGATGCTCCGATCAAAACATAAAAAATGCTAACTCTGAAATTCAACAACGGTTAAAACAATGATCCCAAACCCATGCAACTATTGAAAACAGGTTGAGGGTCAATCCTTAAAAATCATCCAAAAATAAAGCACAACCAAAAGCTCAAGGCTTCAAACGATTCAAAACAACACTAAATCATGAGGAGGGGCCCAAAATTTAAGAAATTTGGGGAGAATTGTTGCAGCTGCAACAATTGGCGATTACCTGGTGAACCTAGATCTCTGGGTGATTATTCTTTGAGTGACAGACTGTTCAACAACGAATGAATCTATTGAATTCTTCCAGCTATCTGGATTTCTCAAATGATAGAAGTGTATACCTTTTATCATTGATGATAGTCCAATTTGGGAGAGTGGAAACAAGATTTTCAAGTCCAGATAACTCTGTTGAGGCCAGAGGATGAGTTTCATTATTACTTTTGTCTTCAGGTAGCTGATAGCTTGGACACCACAGGATTGTAGCATATGGTAAACAGAAATATTCGTTTGTTCCTCATTCCCATGCCACTTTAGCACTTTTTTGTGCTTTTGGACTTTTGTCCCTTTTCATATGAGTCCTCCTGCATGCCTTTCTTTCTGAATTTTAATTCAGGCTCCTCTATCCCATAGTGTCCTTTTGTCTGAGCGGTGTACTTCATGTTTCAGCTCACGGATGGAGAGGAACTTTCGGCAATTTAGTACTTATGATTCAGCATTTGCTTTGATGTATGATGCTTTCAAAGGAATTTTTGACTCTTATTTGCCTTTTGGCATTCGTTTCTTGGCATGGGATCATTTATATTTAATATACTGTTCACCTTGCTCCTTTCCATGGGTCCTCTATTGTCGCCCCTTAGAACATTTTAAGTGTGACGTGGATGGAGCCTCAACATAGTATTCCAGACTCTTTGAATCTGGTTTATTTCACAGGGGTTAAGCAAGACTTCGATGCACACAGAGCTATTCGAGAAAACTACTAAACTGGAAGAAGTTCTTTTAGACAAACAGCAACATATAGTATGATACCCAAAAATGTTTATCATTCCCAAAAAATTTGATGTTCCCCATGCAACCGCAGGTTCGTTCCCTTTATTGAAATCAATAAACTTAAACTAAAACAAACTGAAAAACATGACTCAAAAGACAGCCAAACAGATGATTTATATACAAGACAGAAGAACTCAAAGAAAATCAAGAAAAATAAGGCTTGAGAACCAAACCATTTACTGGTAAGTTCTCTTCCCACCCCTGTAGATCTTGCAATTTATAAGTAGAAGGGCCAAGCTTTGCCGCAATTTAAAAAGGGCCTACCCACAACTGCTGAAATTTAGTATGCTTTCCTTTCTCATCATGGGGGTGATCCCACTTGAGGACTAAGTCTCCCACTTCAAAGTCTTTTGTTCCTGCCTTATGTTTGTCAAACCATCTCTTTATTACCTCCTGTTGTTGCTTAAAGCGCTCTCTGGCTTTAGATCTAGCCTCTTCAGCTTTCAAGAGATTATTTATCCTTATTTGCAAAACTTCATCATCCGACCCACTATATTCTTGAGCTATTATGGAAGAAGGTAGCATGATATTGGGAGGAAGAATGGATTCTTTACCATACATAAGGGTATATGGTGACACTCCTATGGCAAACTTGGGGGTGAATCTATCAGCCCAAAGGGCATTTGGTAGCGCTGAGTGCCAACTCCTCTGGTTTTCTATTACGGTCTTCTTTAAAATTCTAATCAGATTTTTGTTAGAGGATTCAGTCAGGCCATTTCCTTGTGGATAGTAATTAGCAGAATAATGCAATTTTATCTCTTTCTCATGAGCAAAAGCAATTAATTTAATTGATGAAAGTACTTAGCATTATCAAAGACTAACAAAATTGGAACTCCAAACCTGGTCATGATATGATCTTACAGGAAGCTGATGACCGTGTCTTCATTTATCTTGTGCAGCGGGATAGCTTCAACCCAGCGAGTGAAATAATCGGTCGTGGTCAGAATGTACTTGTGTTGTAGGGAGGAATTTGGTTTTATTTCTCTAATGATATCCAACCCCCATTGCTCGAATGGCTCCGTAATCATCACAGGCTTTAGGGGTGCTGCTGCTTTAGGTTGTCTCCCACTACACCTTTGGCAAATATCACACTTCCTGACATGTGCGCGTGCATATTTGAAGAGCATAGGCCAATAGTAACCGGCTCAAAGGATTTTGTGGGCTACAATATCTCCTGAATAATGTCCCCCAGCAGGCCCGTCATGCAAATCTGTCATTACTTTTTCTGCATCTTCTTTCTCTAAGCATCTCAGAAGAACTCCGTCATAATTTTTTCTGAATAATACTCCTTCAACAATTTGATAGGAAACTGATTTAAGACACAGCGCTCTTCTTTGCTTAGAATTCCAATGTTCTGGAAACAGCCCTGCCTGCAGGTAATGCACGAGGTCTCTATACCAAGACTCGGGAGCTGTAAACAAAGGACATACCTCCATTACATGTAATTCGGCTTCATCCTCCCAGGCGTGTTCTTCATTTTTTCCATTTTCAGTCATCAGTTTGCACAACCCTTGTCCTTTAACTATAGAGGCTGGCTTGAATTCAAGTTCATACTCTTGAAGAGCTGTTACCCAGTTGCCCCTTCTTTCTCCTAACTCCTTCTGTACAAGAAGGGACCTTACAGCTGGGTAGGGGACGATCACCTTGGTTTGATTTTTTAAAATATAAGGCCTGAATTGCTTTACTGCTCTAAATACTGCATAAGCTTGTTTATCAATGGCTGGGTAATTTAATTCGGACCCTTGTAGACCAGTGCTCATGAAGGATATTGGGAATTCATCCCCCTCATCTTCTTTTTGTGTAAGCACAGCTGCTGGCGAATCATCAGATGCAAAGGTATACAGAATAAAGTCTTTATCAAAATCTGGGCTTTTCAGGGAGGGTGCGTGTGCAACAACAGTTTTAATTTTACTGAATGCGTTCTTCTTAATCTTAGTCCACTTGAATTGTGCATTTTTCTTCACCATCTGTTGTAGCGGCTTGACAATCTGAGTGAAATCAGGCACAAATCTTCGCACGAAGTTTATAGTTACCATAAATGATTGCATCCCCTTTTTATTATGAGGCAAGGGGATTTGTTCAATGGCCTTAATTCTTTCTGGATCTATAGAGATTCCTTTCTTTGAAACTATGTGACCCAGCAACTTGCCCTCCGTGACAGCGAACACACATTTCTTGGGATTGTGTGAAATGCCATATTTCCGACAGTGTTCAAAAATCTACCTTAAGTGAAACACGTGCTCTTCTTTCCTCTTTGAAAATATCGTAATATCGTCAAGGTACACTACAGCACTACGGCCAATCAATCCGTGGAAAGCTATGTCCATAGCCCTTTGAAACGTCGCTCCAGCATTTATAAGCCCAAAGGGCATCCTTTTGTAGGCAAAAGTTCCCCATTTGGTCCTGAACGTTGTCTTCAATCTGTCTTTTTCGGCTACTAATACTTGATTGTAGCCAGAGAAACCGTCTAATAACAAAAACAATTCAGAACCTGAAACCATTTGTAGCAATTGCTCCATGGGTGGCACAGGATAGTTATCTTTATCTGAAGCGCGGTTTAAATTTCTGAAATCCACGCATAATCGGATTTCTCCGGATTTTTTTCTCACTGGTACCAGATTTGATACCCACTCAGAGTGTCTGACCTTAAAAATGAATCTAGCATCCAATCATTTCTTCACTTCACTCTGAATCAGCGGTTCCAATTTTGGATGCATTTTTCTTAAAGGTTGCTGATACGGCTTGACACTAACTTTGATGGGAATAACATGCTTGATGATATTGGTGTCATATGTTTTCAAATCTTTGTATGTCCAGGTGAAAACATATTTATATTGTTTAAACAGACTGACGAACTTATCTCTTTCTGCTGGTGAACAACATTTGCCAAGATTCACAAATTTAGGATTCGTCTCAGTCCCTAAATTTATCAGCTCGAACTGTAGAGATGAGCTGTGAGTCTTCACGTTGGCCGGTCTTCTAAACTTCTCATTTAAATCAAACATTCTTTCTAACGTTCTGACTCCTTTAGGGATGAAATTATCATACTTAAGCTCGGCCTGATGTTCTTCATCATATATAATTGCTCCTTTAAAACATTTGTTAAACATTCTATAATCTGTTGGTCATCATCGAACACTCGTAGGTTGGTAATCATATCAAGTACTGAGGGCCTGAAAAGAAATTCAACAGAGCATCGATTATTAGTAGGTACCAGCCTAGCAGCTGATGTGGCCAACAGGTCAGCTGCTGCATTTTTAAGTCTTGGAATTGAGATAATATTGAATGCATTAAAACATTTAAGTAGGTCCCATACCTCATTTTGGTAAGCCTTCAAGTGAGGGGAAACATAATGTATTTGATTCCGGATTTGTTTCACAATAATTTCAAAGTCTCCAAAAACTTTTATATTACTTACCTTTAATTCAATCGCTTTCCTTAAGCCCTGCACTAGCGCTTCATACTCAGCTGTATTATTCGTACATTCAAACTCTAATCTACATGAAAGAAAATGTTTATTCTTCTGGGGGTCGATCAGGACACAACCGGCCCCTAACCCTTCTAATGTCTTAGAGCCATCAAAAAACAAAATCCAAAAATCACTAACTAATGAATGCGAATCTATTCCTACTGCTAAGTCTACTATTTTACAGTCAATTTCATTAGCCTGTGAGAATCGAAGGAGATCAGGCTGGGTGTCTGACGTGTTGCTGGCTTCTTCTGCTTGGTAATTTCCTGGTTCCAACTCAATAAAATAATTTCCAAACACAGAATCCACTGGTTCATTCTTCTCCTCAAGTCGAGTAACGTTATATTTCATGTGAGGCTCCCTCAAAATCTTAATTTGGTTCGGACTTCCTTTATACGGCAACCACAGATGTGACCAATCAGAGGCAAAATATCCGTTTAGTTTCGCTGACCAATCTCTGCTCAAGACAAGACCGTAAGCATCTGGTATATCTACCACCACGATATTAATGACTTGGCACGCTTTATCATTTGATGATAGGCGAATCAGGACATCCTCCATCTCACCCATTACCTTTACATCCGGCCTGACACCTCTCCAAGTGGATGGCTTAGGCTACCCATTTATCCTTTTACAGACTGATATTGGCATGACATTGACCGATGCCCCTGAGTCTACCAGGCAATTATGTATGTTATGATTAAAAATTTCAAATGTGAGGAGAAAAGGTGGATGTTTGCTCTTAGACTTACCTCCAATGCTGGTTTCCCCGATTTCTTCTTCTTCTGCAGGCCAATTGTCAATGGATGGCCTCTCATCCGATGCTTCAAGTGCTTTCAATACTCTTTCTTTTTGTTGCAGCACTTTACACATTTCGAATAGTGGAACATTTGCTTTTACCTTCTTTAAATCCTCCACGATGTCATAATCCATCGGTTGTTCAATGGGATGAGGTTTATCAGCATTCATCTGTTCTTCATTTGGCTTGGCCAACGTATTATTCTACTTAGGATCTTGGCTAGTAATGGTGAATTCTGGAATTTTATCAGCT
Organism: Pseudotsuga menziesii; assembly: GCA_001517045.1. NCBI lineage: Eukaryota > Viridiplantae > Streptophyta > Pinopsida > Pinales > Pinaceae > Pseudotsuga > Pseudotsuga menziesii. The sequence continues at coordinate 292,063 of LPNX010950522.1, read as the reverse complement.
AAGGATTTATTTTGAAATTTCTTAACATTTCGCTGAAGCCTCTTAATCTTTGGGAGTATGAGACTGTCTTCTTTAACCGACCCTAGGCTTCTTGTGGCTATGTTGGTTTCCATGACGTCCTTGTACCCCTAATTATTTTCCTCTTCAACATCAAATAACGAAACTGAATCCCACAAAACCATGGTTTCCTCTTCTTGTTCTTTTGTTGAAGTAGTATTCTCTTTTCTTTCTTCATCTCCCTCTTCTATTAATCTAGAATCCAACAGTTGATTCATGACCAATGTCACCGAGTTTATCCATTGAGGACAATTCTTTTCAGAGTGTGGTTGTTGGTGAAAAGTGCAAAAATTGTCCATGACTACCTCTATTAAATTCATAGATGCAGAATTGTGTGGAGGAGGTTGAGACTGATTTTTATCCTCTCTTTTCTTATAATAGGGCTTATAGAACTTTTGTGCTTCATTTTCTTTCTCCAAGTCTATGATTTTATTAGAAAGCTTCTGCATCATTTTGGCCATACTTTCATAATCTTGTGATTTCTCTTCCTTAGGCTTAGTAAACAATAAGGCTTTCCTTCCCCCACCTTTCTCTCCTGACTGTTCGGGATAATCTTCGATACTTTCTCTTTCAGATTCCACTATTTCCGCCTCTTCATAGGTTTCCGTCAAAGTAGGCTTGGCCCTACCTTTGGCAAACATAGCTAAATCAGGGCCTAAAGCTGAAGTATAATATTCAATCAGGACCTTGTCTGAAGGTTTATCCGTTTCGGAAAAATTCTTGAGATATGCTGCAAACCTTTGTGTGAAACTGTGCACCTTTTCCTTTCTTTCTTTCTTTAAGGCGCATAGTCCTTTCATGAGGGCTGCATGAGTATTTTGAATCGCATACTTACTTCTGAAAATTCTCTCAAAGGTATCCCAATCAGGGATAGAGTTAGCAAGCAACCCAACATACCATGATGCTGCAGCTCCTTTAAGGGTATGTAGAAATAGTCTGCAAACTACATCCTCATACTCCCCAGCCGTCAACCCTCCTATCGCCAAGTAAAAACTTTGCAGGTGATCATCTACTAGTATCTTCTCATTTGGGTCGAACTTGGGCAACATCTTGTCAAAGGCTTGAGGTAGATCGTGTAATGGAGGTGTCAGGTTTAACGGTGATCTGGTTCTCCATGCAAGTGGTGGATTTGGTGGGTTGGGTGGTGGATTAGCATTTACTCCTGCCATGAGTCTGGGTGGAGAGTGAGGAGGTCAGCCAATAGGAGTGTGAGCAGGAGAACTGTAAGGGGTATCTGGGCCTTCTTGATTCAAAGGTAGTACAACTTCCTGTAAGGTTGTTTCTACAAGTTCTTCCCAGTCTCCAACCAGCACTGAGTCTTCTACGATAGGACGATCTTTCCTTTTATATTCTCTTATGGGAAATTCAGGGATAATTGGCAATCCTCCAATCTTCTTTACATATGCCCTGGTGTGTCTTCTCAGGTCATTAACAACTTCGTTGCCAATAGAATATAGATGTTCTCTACTCCTTTCTTTCGGAATTAGATTATGAAGCCCATTGCTTTCAGAACTGTTACCGGTGGAATAATCTTGGGAAAACGGGTTTCCTCGGCCAGCCATGCACTGGCGGCCCTCCTTCTAGCGCCAGAACTGTTGAGGCCTGGAAATTTGCAGGCAACAACAGCAAGGGATTCTCCCCAGTCGACATTCCCAACTAGCCCGTGACTGTTTGGTGTAGGGAATCAGTCTGGTTTGCAGTCCAGCTACCGTAGGTCAAAGTAACAAAAAACAAAAGGTTTTACCGGTTGCGGCCCGGTCCACCGTGTATATTTTTGTATTTTTGACTTAATGTATGAGATGCACGTGCCTAACTAAATGCAGGGTGATAAGTATGCAGGGAGTGGTCACAACGTGATGCGCAGGTTCTTACCTCTCGTCTTAGCACTCACAAGCATCTAAATCACATACAACAAGAATTTAAAACTAACTACCTAACCTATCCCTAGGGAGCAAGATTATCATTGATTGGTGAGTAATATATTTTGTACATGCATTATGAAAAGTTACAGATAGATGATACTTCTTTCAAGACACATGAACAATTACATATATTTGAACAACCAGATAGCCAATTGTTTATGAACAACCTTCATTAATCACAGTGGAAAACATTACAAAATATACTGAAGAACATTCAAACAAGAACATAGGTTCAGGAAGTTAAAACACTCTCACAGTTAATGAAACACAGCTGAAAACGAAATAGTTCCCCTTCAACATTGCTCATTTAATCACATTGATACATTCCACATTACGCTTTCTCCAACAGGCAAAAGTTGCAGTCTCTGATTGTAAAACGAAATAGTTCCTCTTACAAGCAAATGGTTTACAAGTTCTTCCAGGGAAAAAGTCCCTATAACTTCTAACTTTCAAAAATTTAAACAAAATCAGTAGACCGCTTGGGTTCCCCCCAAACGTGTGACTCTTCGGTTCTTCGAGCGTTTCATATCCCTCCTTTGCATCTTTTCTGCGTAAGCTCATTGTTAGCTGAGTAACTGGAAGACCTTTTAGATCTGTACCTTTGTTGCTTTCGATCTTGTCTTTTACTTTACCCGCGCCCCTTGAGACCCTATCTCCAATCAGTACCTTCGCGCCGCAGCAAAATGAACCGTCTTTTGGATCTTCCTGCAATTAACCAATGTGCATCATTCACTGGGTTGTATTCCAAAATAAAACGTCAAATTATACCAACTGAAATGGCTAATCCACAGGAAATGGCCAGGTGCACCCCTTGATCTGAGAATTTTAACAAACGTCGCCATCACTACCTCGTCCACTTACAGCCTCAATAGACATCATTCATGACGAAAGACAGAAAACTCGACGATGGCTCAACATACTTACATCATAAGGGTAGCTCATTCATAGCTGCAACAGCGGATCCTGACAAGAATGGGTACTGCGAAATACTTTAAGCATATCAGAGTCAGAAGAGTTTTGACTAAGCCTCGAGCAGGAAAGTTCTAAATCAAAAGTCGGAGGAATATCGACATCGGAAGATGAAATCTTTGCACAGCTGCAACGGCGGAAAAGAAATGACTACAGGCAAGTGACTAGCATCGGAGGGCAAAGCCCTTTGGACTTCGGGCGCTTAGTTGCTTTGGGAGCCGCAACGGTGGAAGCGAAAGGTTAAAGACATGCGACTAGCATCAAAAGGCGGAGCGCTTTAGACTTCGGGTAGCTAACTGGTTTGGGAGCCGCAACGGCGGAAACAAAAACGGCTACAGCTTCCGATCAAAATAAAAGATGCTTCGATCAAAACATAAAAAATGCTAATTCTGAAATTCAACAATGGTTAAAACAACGATCCCAAACCCGCTCAACTTTTAAAAACAGGCCAAGGGTCAATCCTTAAAAATCATCCAAAAATAAAGCACGACCAAAAGCTCAAGGCTTCAAACGATTCAAAACAACGCTAAATCATGAGGAGGGGCCCAAAATTTAAGAAATTTGGGGAGAATTGTTGCAGCTGCAACACATCTCTTATACCTTAAGCTCACCAAGCAACTATAGCAACCCAGAACATAGGAGGCACCTTCATAAGAACCAAAGCAAGTTGCTCTTATGTAAAGTACTTTTTAGTTCATTCTGGTCTGATGTAAAGTACTTTCTAGTTCATACTGGTATTTGGATTGGAAATGTTGAAAAACACTTTTTCTTCATGACTTGAACTGAACTATAGAGTGCATATTGAGAATGCTTCTTGTTTCCATTGAAGTCTGTGATTTGATTTGATTGAAGATGCAAGTGAAAATTCTAAAATATGTTCAATTCTAAGTTTTAGTACAGTTTTCTATATTTCAGCTTATTATTTACTTTGCCTATGGAATCATCCATCTCTCCTGTTACATTTCATTACTTATGACTTAATGCTTTATCCAAAACAGTTTAGAAAATTTCAATTTTACTGGAGTTTGGTGAAGCAAAAAATCCAAAGGGGACATAATTTTAGTTTTTCTTTTAGATTGTTTTAGGATTTTTGAAAGTTTTAGAGAGCCTCAAAACCTCTAGGACATGAAAAACTATCTTTGAAATTTTAACTTATAAAACTATGCCAGACATCAAATTTTTGCAAAATTTCTACTTAAAACTTACAAACAAAAAGAGTGCGTTTGAATTTCCCTCTTTCTCCATCTTCAAATAGCTTTTTGCACCCTCTTGGATAGGCAACTTGCCTTACTCATTTATCATTTATCCTCGGCATGCCAGAACTCTATGGACATTGATTTGATTCATATGAAAGTGATAACATAACTTTAAGGTCTTTGGACTGCAATGACTTTAGAATCCATTACTTAAAAAGGGAAAATGACTTGCAGAGTGCACTCTGCACTGAATGGATTCTAAAGTCCCCAAATAAAAAAAAGCTTCCTCCTCCTGTGTAAAATTTCGGTTCCCTCAGGGAATCTATAAAGACTTATCACAACTTGTGTTACAAACATTTCCAGATAAAAAGTTTTCAACGTGTGTCAAAATGCTGGTTGACTTAAGGAATCTACAAAAACTCCCTGAAATACTTTCACCTTTTCATTTTTATTCCGTAGCTTATTATTTTATTTTATTCCTTTTAAGAAAATCTTCAAAAGCTTATTACATATGCAATTTCCCTCGCACCTTTAAATAACTATGCACCCAGAGAATACAGGGGCACTCCATTGGTCTGGTGTCTATGTGCATATATTTATGTGCATTATAGAAGGTTCACGAAATCTAAAATATGTATTCCATGCATTGAACATAGACATTCATCCACATTTTATGCTAATTAGGTATAAGAGCAGCATAATTTAAGATGCTTGCAATAAAACTAAGCATCTTGAATTCATCTACATAAATAGCATCTTGAATTCCTCTAAATAGACATTCATCTACATTTTATGCTATTTAGGAATTCATGTCCAGTAAAAGTTGGTTCTTGCGGAAGCAAGAGCAGCAGAATAGAATGGATTGTTTTTGTTGCTTATGATTCCTCTCTTCTTAAACTATGCAAACTGCAAAGGAAGAAGATGGGAAAACAAGTGTAAAACAGAAATAAGTAGGGTGTAGAGTGAAGTTTGAGACATTAAATGGGTGCAAGCTGGGAATCAACAGATATCCCGAAAATAAGGAAAATAAGGGATTGCTACTTCCAAGAGCCCCTTCAAGCCTCACAGAGATAAGTGTTCTTTTCAAAATAGACCTATTCATGTCATTAAAAATATGCCATGTAACAGACAAAGATGTCAAACAAGTTGGGGCATAAGTAAAAGGCATAGCTAATGCAAACTATAGTATAAATATTAATTTAAGAAATATTTAGTGGTCAACGGTCTTAGAGGATCAACTGGGCAATTTGATTAAGGGCTTCGAAAGGGGTGATTAAGATTTAGAATCATTATAATACTATGGACCAGGTCCAAGCACGTTTATACATTGATAAATGTGCTACTGAAATCTGAGTCATAAAAGGTTCTTTATCTGTATAGCCAGGATTTCAGTCTGCCATTGCTTGTTTTATAAAAAAGAAGATGTTGGATGGGTCTCTATAATTTGTAAGTTGTGATAGAACAGTACTCTTGAATAGTACACAATACCCAAGAAACAAACGATCAGATTTATGGGACAAACACAGCATAAGAATACTCCCAAAGGTTGGACGATAGAAAATCGCAGGATAAACAAGAATACATCAAGTACTCCACATGGAAATAAATGGCGGATAATAATGACATGAGAGGTGATTTGTCTAGATAGTCATACCACCCAGGAGGGCTAACTATAGGAAAGAAGAAAAATAAAAGGATATTTATCCTCATAATTTCATTCCACCAAGTAGCATGCTATTTTCTTCTCAAATTTTCAAGTTATAAAAGACAAAATTCTGACAAGCCAGAGTCTATATATGACCATAAACAAGGACTGACAGATACCAGAACAAGTAGAAATGACCTAAAACAGAAGGATCAAGACACAAATGGTTGCAAACTTGCAACAAAATAGACAAGCTCACTAATCATATGGATATAACAGAAATCCAGAAATGAATGCAAATAGATACCAAGCAAATTAATTAATGACTCATTTTTACTGCCTACCGTATAATATATAATCCACACCACTAGGTAGATCTAGAGCTTATGTTAGTATAGGTATAGAGATCTAAACCTCACCAAGTAGATGGCACAAGGAATGTATATGCCAAAATCAATATCACAATAGCGATGATATTATTGTCATCTGATATTCTTAACCAGCAAACAAACTATGAAATCTTAATTGGTGATATGATAAAAGAGTAATTGTCTATCAATCGCATCTAGCATGAGTGGTTTAGTGGAGAAGATGTTATCCTAATTCCTCCCCGTCCAGGTTTAAATCCTACTTGTAACATGTTTTCCCCTCTTGGGCCGACTGGGAATGGCAAGCTACCAACAATCTCACTCTCACATAAGTGCTTGAGGTTGAGAATTGATGCTCCAAACATTTAAGCGCAGTGAGCTACCTCAAGGGGTTGAGTGCTTTAAACCTCATGCTGAAGATCTCAGGGTAGATTCCCAGGATGGATCCACCTCTGTTGCACCCCTCACTTGATGTCCTACCAGCTCAGGTGTCGTAATCAGCACTGATGCAGTGATGGGTTTGCATAGGGTACCATCCACGAAATGCAAGGAACTACCCAGTGGTTTCCCCGCAAGGTTTTCCTTGGAAAAAGAAAAGACGGTAATTGAGGAAGAAAGATCCTCGTAGTCGCAGAAGGATGTTGGAGCCAAACTGGGCATGCTTGATATCTTAGCACATGTCAGGAGGGGCACTTGTGTGACTGTATTTTAATGTTTAGTAATGTCATATGCATATTCAAAAAAAGGCACTAAGAATCATAACTTTTTATGGCAACATGCCATAGGAAACAAATATAACAAGATACAAACTTCAATGTTATAAATAATCATTTGATATAAACTAAGACCAGCACTATTGCAAGTATTAAAAGACAAATAATGGTAGTATTTCATAAATGTGAAAATTTTGAATTCGGGTATAAAGAATTTAAACCTTGAGAATCCAACATTCTGTGAGTTCAAATATAAGCACCTTATAGTCAAGTGGTAATTGCAAACTTTTGTATCATGGCATGAGAAGCAGCCAGGAAGATGTAAATAAACAAGGATGTATTAGTCAAATGTAAATGCTAGATTCCACAATAAGGAACAGAAAGTAGACATTCAACAAGAGTCAAAGGGTTAAGCAAATATTAATTTAGATGGAGCCTCAAAGGGCAACCCATGTAAAGCAAGAACAGCGGGGGTAATAAAAAACAACCAAAGGCGAATTTCTAACCCTATTCACCCAAAACATTGGGAGGGACAACTAATCAAGTAGAAATGATAAACTCGTTAGATGACAATATGGTGGAAATCAATTGAAACATTAGAGAGGTTAATACAGAAGGGTATTCAAAGATCTTTATTAAACACAGTGAAAAAGGAAAAAGGAAGTCCAATGTGGGAACTGGAGGGACAACTCAGGTAGGCCGAGGACTCAAGTAGTAAATTTAATGAAATAAAACAATAGTTAAACCAGAGGGATTATTATAAAAACATAACAGCATATATAATTTACCAAACCACTAAACACTGTAAGAGAGTTTGCATAAATTTATAAAAAAAAAAGTGATGGACACTCCATGCTTTAAAGACAACAAATTTGCATAGAAATGAAATTACACAGAATGAAATCCAGGAGGAGTGGAAAAACAAAGTACCTATGCTTTTTTCCTCTTCTTTGGCTCTTTGAATCAGAATTCCTGCAAAGGTATTCCTAGAAACAATGCAACTTCTCTGTGCAAATCCAAATAGTGAAAATCCTTTAAAACCGCAAACTAAATGTGACCAATAAACACCATTTATGCAGGAGGGAGGGGCGGTCGCCATGACAAGATGTTCAACCACCTCCTTCATGAATAGCAAGCTATCTGTGGGGTTTAATAAATTCAGAATAAATGCCAAACTGAGAAAACTAAGAAAAAAACACACGTCATCCTCTGATCAACTTACCAACTCTAGAGTCACTTCATGTTTCCTTAAAGCTCAACGAGGATTGTAACCTGAAGGGAAAAAGGAATACTGTAACCAGAAAGCGTTATGAGTGAGAAACCCTAAATGTATTCATAATGTGTTGTGTTCTTCGGTACTAATGTGCTACAACACATGACTAAGCTGTTGAGAACCCTAAAGGAGTGAGGGTTACCTTCCAAGTTCAGTTTCCTCTCAACATCGACCATTAAACCAGAACCAAGGCTCTTTCTACAGTTGTTTCTCTGACCTCTCCTCTCCAGAAATCGTTGGACAAACTCTTTCTACAGAAATCACAGGACGAGCTCTCCAGAAATCGCCTCATGGCACTCCAGAAATCGCCGGACAACTGCGGTTCTGACCAACTCAAGAGTCACCTCATAGCTCTCAAAAAATCGCTGGACTATAGAAGAAAGAAAAATGTGAAACCTGGCAATTTAAACGGCGTGAAACGTGGTCGTTGGACTGTAGAAGATAGAAAAATGTGAAACCTGACAGTTTAAACAGCGTGAAACATGGCCGAGAATGCATGGCATATACCTACTCGCCTGAAGGCCGATGATGCTACAGTGTTCCCAAACCCAGCTTTTGAGAGAAAAATGCCTTACGGTGTAATTAAATGTCAAAGATGCAAAAGCGTTTTTCCACTTTGTTTGTCTCCTACATTGCCATAATTGTAAATCTGGGAAATCTTTTCATAAGAGTCAAAGATGCAAAGCAACAACGTCTCCGAAATTTTATTTAAGTATATATAAAAAACAAAGAAAATGTTATTCAATATCAAACATTGTCGTAATTGTAAATTTGGGAAATCTTTATTCACAAGAGTCAAATATGCAAAGCAAAAATGTCTGTGGGGTTTTATTTAAGTAGATAAAAAACAAAGAAAATGTTATTCAATATCAACAAAATGCTATGTTATTAATGTCCAATAACTATTGAAGTTATTTGTGTATCAATTTCATTTATGTTGTAGATTTATGTTCATATTTCACCATAGTAAAAAGCTTCATATTTCACCATAGTAAAAAGCTTGATGCTACATTTATGTAACAAATCTAACTGGAAGATGGTTAATCAATCAAGTCTCGGATGGTTAATCAATTGAGTCTCGATTATTATCCAACCAAACCTTGGAAGATGAATGTTGGTTAATCAATAGAGCATTAGTTATCATCCAACCTAAGCTTTGGAAGATTGTTATGATGTAACACAACCCTTGGTTAATATTGTAATACAATAGGGTGTAGCACATATCGCCTATAGTAGAAAGTTTTCAAAACATTAATGTTTTAATTTTTTTAATAAAGTTTAAACTACACCTTGATACTTGGTGTTAGCCTTAATTTCCCGAAAATATATTTGTTTGTGGCTATTGCATGATTCAATATAAAAGTGGTATGACCTAAGTTTGTGAAAGTTAATTCTAGTGGTTTTGTTTCATATATACACCATGGGATCTACACTATCAAACTAACTACATTTGAAATTCAATGTTTTATTGATGGTTATTTTAGATGTCAATACATTTATAAACTATTATAAACTAGTGAAACTCTTATAATAACCATCCGTGTAAATAAATAGTATGTTTATGGAGACTCTAGATATTTGAATTGGTTCTATTGTCTAATTTAAGTTTATATTATTCAATGTCCATATATATACTAGTAATATTCATTTCAATTTGTAATGAATTTTCTTAAACATAGAACCATAATTTGAATTGGTTTTATTGTCGAATTTAAGTTTATATTCTTCAATGTCCATATATATACTAGTAGTATTCATTTCAATTTGTAATAAATTTTCTTAATCATAATAGACACAAATTTACAATAATATTTCTCAATAAAAAATATATATATCAAACTTTGATTTAAAAATTTTCTTATTATATCTTAAGTTATGAAAGAGATTTTCTTATTTTTAAGAATATAATTTATTTTAATAAATATATACTTTACATCAAGTTTTAAAATCTCTTTATATATATATATATATATATATATATATATATACATTATTTTTTATTTTAATAATAAAAATATCAAAATAACAATTGTTTCCATTAAAAAAAACTCTTTAGAATTAGCCATAAAACCGGTAGCAATATAATTACTTTTAATTTTATCTTAGCTTTTAACTTTTATATTTATGGAAGCCAATATAATTTATATCATTTAGCTTAGCTTTATTGTATTTGCTTATATAAGTTGCATTTATATCAAATTGTTTAATGTTTGTTGATGGAAATGTTGAAATTGTATCTCTGAAGGACCTCCCATATTTTTGGTGTGAGTGTGATGAGAGGACTAGAAATTTTGTCATTATGTATTTATGTAACAAAGTGACGTTTATGTAAATAAAGTGAATGTGTTTTTATAACTTTCGAAAAGTGGATCTCACTTTAAAATGTATTTAATAATTAAAAGTGTTTAATTATTAAAAGTGAGATAAGTTGTGGACCCTTGATTTTGTAAAAAGATCTTCAACCCTAGATTAGGTAGTTATTGAAGGTAGTTACAAAATCTAAGTATAAAACATTGAGAGAGGGCAAATGAAAGATAACTCACTAGAGAGAGAGAGAGAGAGATTGAAGACCAAAAGAAGAAAGAGAAAAACCCTTGGCACGAATTCCAATGCAAGTGACGGCATTTAATGCATAATTGTAGCAACATTAATGGCAGTCTGAAGCAATCTATACAGCCACTTGTGGGCACATTTCTCGGGGCATAAAAGTATATAAAAGACTGACAAGTCGTACAACATTAATTGCAGGTAGTGGCATGAATTACGAGGCAGCTAAAAAGTATAGAACTGACAGATCCGTACAGCCACACGTGTGATAAAAAAAGTACAGACTGTACCTGCATGTGTGAAGGTACAACAAGCCATACTATACAGCAGGCACGTTTTTTGAGGTATTTTATTGTAGAAGGTGTTTTTGGAAATATTTCCAGTTGGGTTCAGAAGAATAATTTTTCTGAGTTGTAGAAAAATTTCTGAGATTTTCTTCTTTTAATGAAAAATTTATTTCTAGGGCTTTCCCCAAGCAATGAGGTTTTGCCCGATTTGTTGACCAAAAATTATTTTGTTCATCTACTTAAAATGTTTCAGTATATGGCATCATTTTGAAGCTCTTTTTCAGAAGTGTGGTTTTACTTTTCATTAATTTTAAGTTAAAACCCTAGTTCATGAAACTGTTTGACAGAGTGTGCGAATGAACTATTTCATTTTTCTAAGTCAGTTTTTCTTCATGGTATCAGAGCTGAGGGTATCAGATCTCAGTTTAACATAGTCATACTGAACAAGAAGTTTAGCAGGTATTCTCTGAAGTTTCAAAAAATTGTTAGATATTTTCTTCAGTTAATTTTTGGTTGCAAGTTATTTTCCACGATGAACATTAGGTATGAGGATCAGTTGGATGGAGTATCCAACTACATTCCATGGAAGGTAAGAATTATTGTTGTTTTAAAAGAACTTAGAGTTTGGACTTTTATTAATAGTGTCATGACCAAGCCAACAGATAAAGATGAGCTTGTGGAGTTTGAAGCTCTTGAAGCCAGAGCCCAGAGAATTATCTTGGATGGGGTTAAAGACCATCTCATACCACACTTAGCAGAAAAGAAAACAGCTAAACCTATGTGGGACACTTTGACCATATTGCTCGAAGCAAAGAATGAAAATAGGAAGATGGCCCTAAAAGACAAGCTACATAGCATTAAAATGAAAAATGATGAGGGTGTATCCTCTTACTTGACTCATGTTACACAAGTTACGGACGAGTTGGCAACAGTAGGAGAAACCATTCCTAATTCAAAATTGGTGAGGATAGCCCTGAAGGGTTTCCCCAAGAAGTGGGAGGTTTTGTGAAGTGTATTGTGGGCAGAGAAACTCTTCCAAGTTGGTCCAGATTGTGGGATGACCTCACCCAAGAAGAAATCCAATATGGGTCACAGGTTGGCCAAACTAGTGAGGATGTTGAGCAGAATGTGGCACTTGCAGCAAAATCCAAGAATAAGAAGAAGAAAGATCTGAGTCAGATCAAATGCTATCATTGTGGCCAGTTGGGACACTATGCCACAAAATGTCCTGAGAAAAAGGTTGTAAAGACTGAAAGAGATGTGGCAGCATCTGCAGTTGTAGAATAATTTGCCACAAATTTTGAGAAAGAATTTTCTCTTGTTTCTATAGATTCCAGTATAGGGAGTTCTAGTTTTGAACATGTCTAGGTTGTTGACAGTGGTGCAACCAGACATATGACTGGAGTTTATGACTCTTTTCAGATAATCACAATGTTGGGATCGGGACACTTCATTTAGACAGATATTGATAGCCCTTAGATTGGTATTCAAGGGGTTCGAACAATCAGGTTCCAACTAGACCTTAGAGAGACTCTAGAAGTACATGGAATTTTTTTTGTACCCGGGATGAGAGTGAGCAAACTCTCAGTTTCATCATTCAAGGATGATGGCTATGGGATGATGATCAGGTCTTCTCATATCTTCCTATATCGAAGAAATGAACCAGTTGGAACCACCATCTTATTAGGAGATCGCGGGGACAGATTATATGTCCTGAGAGGACATGTAGTATGACCAAGAGCAAGAGCAGGAGGATGGATATCTGAGTCAGAGGATGATGATACTACATTTGATAGAAATGAGGAGAGCAACTCTCTCCTGAGCACTGGTAGAAGACTCAACCAATCAAGTGATGGTCAAGTTGAGCAGGATGATGGGACTCAAGTTGAGTCTCAGATGTCGAAGTTTCAGTTCGAGATTGGGCATTTGTTTCCAAGTTTGATTTCAGAGCAGGAGGGAGTTGTTGTAGGAGCCCGAGATGGAGATAATGTTGCGGACCTTCCTTGTTAGGAGGGAGTGTTGAAATTGTATCTATGAAGGTCCTCCCATATTTTTTGTGTGTGTGTGATGAGAGGACTAGAAATTTTGTCCTTATGTATTTATGTAACAAAGTGACGTTTATGTAAATAAAGTGAATGTGTTTTTATAACTTTAGAAAAGTCGGTCTCACTTAAAAATGTATTTAATAATTAAAAGTGTTTAATTATTAAAAGTGAGATAAGTTGTGGACCCTTCATTTTGTTTAAAGATCTTCAACCCTATATTAGGTAGTTATTGAAGGTAGTTACAAAATCTAAGTATAAAACATTGAGAGAGGGCAAATGAAAGACAACTCACTAAAGAGAGAGAGAGATTGAAGACCAAAAGAAGAAAGAGAAAAACTCTTGGCACGAATTCCAATGCAAGTGACAGCATTTAATGCAGAATTACAGCAGCGTTAATGACAATCTGAAGCAGTCTGTCATCCACGTGTGGGCACATTTATCGAGGCAGAAAAGTACAGAAAAAAACTGACAGGCCGTACAACATTAATTGCAGGCAGTGGCACGAATTAAGAGGAAGCAAAAAAGTACAAAACTGACAGATCCGTACAACCACATGTGTGACAGAAAAGTACAGACCGTAATCGCACATGTGAAGGTATAGCAGGATGTACTGTACAACAGGCATGTTTTTCGAGGTATTTTGCTGTAGAAGGTGTTTTTGGAAATATTGCCAGTTGGGTTCAGAAGAATAATTTTTCTGACTTGTAGAAAATTTTATGAGATTTTCTTCTTTTAATGAAAATTTTCTTTCTAGGGTTTTGCCTGGTCTGTTGACCAAAATTTATTATGTTCATCTCCTTACAATGTTTCAGTATATGGCAAAATTTTGAAGTGCTTTTTCAGAAGTGTGGTTTTACTTTTTATCAATTTTAAGTTAAAACCCTAGTTCCTGAAACTATTTGACAGAATGTGTGAATAAACTATTTCATTTTTCTAAATCAAATTTTATTCAGAAAAGTTACAAATTAAGGACATGTTAATTTTAGAAATGTAAATGTCAACCAACTTCTTCTTTTATATAAATTTCCAATGCTTAATTTATGTTAGGTTGGTGATTTTGTATTGTATATAAATTTCTAATGCTATGTTGGTAATTTTGTATTTAAAAAAAATCAAATTTAAGTATTAGGTTTCCATGTAAATGTATCTAGTGAATTCATAATATATATATTAAATGGGTTATGATAATAAATTATATTAATATAAGGGGTTGAAGTCTGAGGACGTCGGGGACATGGGAGCTAGGGTTATGGCGCTGGGCTCTCGCTATGTCGCAGGCTCCCCATGGCAGTCTCTGCTATCGAACAGGTTCTTTCGGTCACCCTTTCTGTGACGACTGTTCTCTTCACTCTTGGGCTCTCTGGTCCACCTCTCCCTGTGTTTTTGTGGGCTGGCAGGTCTTACCGTCTTCTCTTTTTGTGGGTTCCCAGGTTTCTAGGCTTTTGGGTCAGTCTCATCCTTATTTTGTGGGCTGGCGCTTGTTAGATTTATTTGCTCTCTTCGACCCGTTTTTGGTGTGGTTCTGTTTTTGCATGGTGGTATTCTCCACATTGTGCGGCCATCTTGGAGTCCCTCCCCTTAGCTAGGGGACTAGTACCAACCAAGGAAAAAAAGTGGGAAGGAATCACATTTCTGCTGCCTCAGTGGGTTTTGGGTTTTATCGGATTCGCCACCCCTGCATGGGCTTCTCGTTGTTTGTATTTGGTTTTATGTTGTCCCTGTCGGCACAGATTTGGTTGACTTCTGTGGTTTTCTTGGACATCTCCATGGATTTAGGGTTCTTTTCCGGTTTTTGTGTCTCTCCACCCCACTTTTTCTTTCACGTGGTTTCTCCACTGGATTTCTTGTTTGACCAGCGGTATCCCAGGTATATTTCTTTATTTTTTCTTTCTATCTCTTGGGTTTCTTTAGGTTCTTGTTTTCTATGGGTTGACCCCAGTTTTTCTAGCACTGGGTCTGGTTTTGCCTCCTTGGTCAGTCTGGGTCGGGTGGATAGGCACTCTTCTCCCCCTTAGCTGGTTTCCAGCGACCATTGCCAAGCATTCATAGATTTTGGCACTTGGCTGTCTGTCTCAACTGTTTCAGGTTGACTTGTGGGTTTCCATCATGGTAGACTTTTCGATACCCACAAGCTTCCATTGCAAACGACATGCCAAATGCATAAAATCACAAGAGGGGCGCTTTTGTTTTGTGCTTGGTCATGATATCTTTATGGATAGGGTTTCTTCGTTATGCTCTTGTGCCTTAGTTGGGCATTTGGAGTATTGCAGGTTGGGGAAGTTGGCTTGGGTCGACTAGGCCATGGGCCACTGGAAGCCCCTTTTTGAATACATCCCCACCATTAGTCTTTTATCGAATGGGTGGATTGTTTCTGTCTTCTTGGAGGAAGCTCACTGCACTCATATTCTTGATGGCATTTGGTGCATTGGAAAAGGTTCCTTGGTGCTAAAATGATGGCACACCCATTTCGACCCTCTTCGAGAAAGGATTACTAAACGACACCTCTAGGTGCTGCTCCCACATCTGCCTTTCCCTCTCTAGAATATGCATGTCTTAGAAGGAATTACCAAAACTATAGGCAGGTTCATGGCGGTGGACGATGACTTCCATCTTGCTTTCAACAAAAGGATTGCGCGGGTCTTGGTTGAACTGGACATTTCACTCGGGTTGCCTGCTGAGGTCGAGATTTTATGCAATGAACGTTTAATGATCTAGAACTAGATTACCTGCATGTTCCATTCCGCTGTCGGGTATGTCACAAAACCGGAAACCTTCGGAGATCCTATCCTGTGTTGTGGTCTGCGAGCACATCCTTGAGTCCCGTAGGCTCACCGACTGTCATCGATCAGGCTACCACTGAAGCACGGGAACCTATCTCACCAGGTATTTTTCCCCATTCTCAAGCCCTCTCAGATGATGTCACGGATTCCTTTCTGGATGCCATTGATGATTTAGTCCAATCTCATGCAAATGTTCCTCCTTCTGATTCTTCCTCGGCTCCCTCTCCTCTCCCGGTATTGATGATGGTCCCCATTCAATATTCCCTTGATTTTGACCATGCCCCCTTACCAGACCCTTTACCGCATGACATACCGGTCTCGAGCTCCTCTCCGTCTTTACCTTTACTAACTCCTGTGGTATCTCCTCTCCTTACCAACCAGTCTCATCCTCATGCTCCTTCGCCTCATACACACTCTTCCCCCTCACGGTCCCAGACATTACCATCATTAATGTCTCTCATGGATTTTCCACCTCTCACAAACTTGAACACTCCTCCAGTTGTGGTCACTTCACCTCTCAACACTGCTTCATCCTCATATTTTTCCGACCCCTCCCTCCAGAAGTCGTTGTCCATATTCTCTGCCACTACTCCTACCTCTCCCTCCACCTTGCATCTGAATTCTATCAGATTTGCCAATGTCACTGTTTGGAAGAAGAAAAAGGACAAATCGATGGGGGACCTCACTACTGCTTCACCTCCCTATATACCCTTATCTGTATGCATCAAAAATGTTTCCTGTGGTTTACCCTCTCGGGGACTTAGAGCGTTGTCTCCCCAGCAGGATGTTCCTTAATGAAGATATTGTCCCTTAATGTCAAGGGTCTTGGAGGTAAGACCAAACATATTTGCCTATGCAATCTATTCCTATCTCTGGGTCCGGATATGATCCTCCTTCAGGAGACCATGTGCAGAGCGTATCCTGCGTTACTTGCTTTCTCCAAACTCTTACTCTCTTGGGAATTTTGTGCAACCAATGCATCTGGCCTCTCGGGTGGGATCCTCACAGCCTGGAATCCTCTGCGTGTCAAATGCTGGGCTTTTGAGACATGTGTTGGAATCCTGGTTCATGCTTCTTTTTGGGTTTTACCATTCCCTTTGGCCATTCTTAATGTGTATGGTCCCTATCGGGACCGGGAATTTTTCTGGGAAAAGGCTCACAGAGGTGGTATTCTCAGTATTCTGAATCTGGTCCTGGGGGGGTGATCTTAATCTGATTTTTTACTCCTCCGAGATTTGGGGAAAGAAAGCCTCACTTGATCCCCCTTCCTCACACTTTTGATCCCTGTTCAACTCTGTGGGACTGGTGCATATTGCACCCTCGGTGGCTGGGCCGACATGGCGGAATGGTCATTCTGGTAATGAGGGAATTAGTAAGAGATTAGACCTTTTTTTATTTATTCGTCCTTGATCCCGTCCCTTGGGGTTCATAGGGTGTGCGCCCATGTGTCTGATATCTCGGATCACCATTTGATTTGCCTTGAGTGGAATTTGCAGAGGGGGTCATGCAATTACCCATTTAATTTCAACTGATATTGGCTCAAAGACCCTGAATTCAATCGGTGGCTCCTGTAGGAATGGTTTTTACTTAACCCTAGGGGTACCTCTCATGACCTTCCAACCTTTTATCACAGGTTACGTTCTCTCAAGCAAGAGGTAAAGGTATGGATCAGGGACAAAAATTCTCAGATGGATTCTAAGGCGACCCGTCTTGATTGTGCTATAGTCTCACTCCTCTCGGGCTCCTCTGTGGGTATTCTTTCACATGAAGACCAGGAGTCCTTAACTCTTCTTCAAGCATAGAAAAAGAAGATACTAGAGCACTATCTTTTGACTTGACAATTGAAAAGCCGCACCAAATGGGCCCATTTGGGTGATTCTAACACCAAATATTTCCACACTTTGGCTTCAGGGAGGAGGAACCAGAACTCGATTTGGTCTCTATGTGATGAGAATGGTGTTGTCTATGAAGATGAGTCTACCCTTAAGGAGTTGGGATAGCTGCATTTTGCTCATATTTTTTGTGATGATAAAAATACTTGCCTATTGGAGCAACTTAAGGTTGTGATGCTTTATCCTCACATGATCTCCAATGAAGGTGCCCTCTGTCTCTCTGACCCTATATCACTGAAGGAAATTGAGTCAGCACTGAAATATTTCAAAAAAGATAGAAGCCCCGGCCCAGATGGCTAGCCTATTGAGTTTTACCTACACTTTTTTGATATATTGGGACTTGACCTAGTGAATGTTGTTGATTCTGCTAGGGTTTCAGGCTTTATCCCTCCCTCCCTGAATTCCACCTTCCTTGCTCTGATCCCCAAAAAAGAGAAGACGTCATCCTTTGCTGACTTCAGCCCCATTTCCTTATGTAATCTGCTATATAAATTGATCTCCAAAGTTATTGCTGTCCGGCTTAAGCCCTCCCTGGATTCCTGTATCTCTCAGGAACAATATGGCTTTCTTAAGAACCAACAGATCGTTGAGCCTATTGGTATTGTTCAAGACACTCTCCATTCTGTTAAGACTAAGAATATCTGTGCCTTCATTCTCAAGTTGGATCTGATCAAGGCTTTTGATCATGTTAATTGGTCTTTTGTCCATCTCATCTTGATACAGATTGGGGCTCCTCTCCTGGTCGTTAACTAGATGATGGGATGCCTCACCTCTGCAAATTTTTTTGTCCTTGTCAATGGCACCCCTTCAAATTTTTTCTTTGCTTCTCGTGGCATCAAATAGGGCTGCCCTCTGTCCCCACTGCTCTTTATCCTTGTCATTGAAGGTCTCAATCTCTTAATATCTTATGCCGGGGACCATGGCCTCATTCGTGGTATACAGATCACTTCCTCACTCACTCTTACCCACCTCCTATTTGTTGATGATGTTATCTTATTGGGTACGGGTACTTTACAGGAATGGATTTCCTTTGATGTTATACTGAGTACCTTTTGTAAGGCCTCAGGGATGAGCATTAGTCTGGACAAATCATGCTTACTATACAATAATACTGCAATTGAAATGTTCCAGGACATTGCTAGGGTCATCCCATATCATATGGAGCCCCTTGTTTTGGGTTTTAAATACCTGGGTTTTTTCTTGAAACCATTGGCTTACAGGGTAAGTGATTGGATTTGGTTGGTACAGAAATTCGAGAAAAGGATTTTTCACTAGTCTCATAAGTTACTCTCTTTGGGAGGTCGTTTGATATTGGTCCAAGCTGTGTTATCCAGTATTTCGGTGTATTGGTTGGGATTAGCGCCCATCCCTTTGTCCATTCTCCACAGGCTTAGAAGCATAATGTTTTCTTTTTTATGGGGCTCCACTGGTAATAACCGTAAGTACCATTTGACTAATTGGCAGAGTCTCTCTTGGCCGAAAGAGAATGAGGGCTGGGGTATTAAAAATTTATACTGGTTTTGCACTGCTCTTCGTCTTAAGAACCTATGGATGGTACTGATGAACAACAGTCCCTGGAATTGGGTTCTTACTAGCAAGTATTTAAAAGGTCTCTCGGTGGTTGATTGGCTTAGGAGAAAAACTTTTGGCACTCGCAGGGTCTCTGTCATTTGGAAGGGTTTTCTCCAGACTCTTCCCTGGCTGGGTTGCCAGCTTGCATGGCAGGTGGGGAATGGTTCAAATGTAATTATTGGTATTGATCCTATAATTGGTGTACACACTTCCAGCTCACTCCCGGATGGATTAAGATCCTACCTTGAGGATTTGAATATCACTACCCTATCACAAGCACACAATACATTACCCGACTCTCAACGTTATTGGTACATGGCTGATGAATTATGTATTGATAGTACTTAGAAAGATGCTTGGGATAAATATACTCGGGGACTGGAACTCTATGGCATTCATCTGTATTCTTAGTCTGATACTCTATTATGGGCATTTAACAAGCATGATGGCTCCATCTCAACCAAATTGGTATATGAATGCATTGTGAATTCGAGGCTCCCTCCTTCGGGCAACAGGATACATACTTTCTTATGGTCAGGTTCTATTCCGAAGAAGATTGGTTGTTTCATTTGGCTCGTCTTGAGGAACATAATCCTCACCTAGGATAACCTCTAGAAATGAGGGTGGCACGGACCTGGTATATGTCCACTATGCAATTTAAATGAGGAGATTGTCTTGCATATTTTCTCCCAGTGCTCTTTCTGGAAGAATGTCTTATCCCAAATCTGTGATCAGCTCCATATTTCACTCCCTCCTCAAGCAGCTACTCTTGGCCTGTACATTGAACAATGGATCTCTCGGTACTCGAGGCACTCTATGCACTGGACTATACCCATATTCACGATGTGGTCCATCTGGAAAGCTCGGAACTTGATTATATTTGAGGAGAAGAAATTGTCTCTCCTGAACATTCTGCACCAGATCAATTCTTTCATACAACTGTGTAGTCCTCCAGCTATTACTTGTAAAAAGATCAGGGTGATTGGGCTTTCTCCATGCTTGGTCTTCCCCTGTGGTTTTTTTTATGGGGCTTCTACCAACAATCTGGGTGGTGTTGGTTTCTGCCTATACCTGAATGTGTCACATCATTTTGAATTTGCGCTGGGGGTTGGATATAGTACCAACACTAAAGCCGAACTTCTCGGCTTGTGGGCTCTTTTACATACCTCCCATATGATGGGGATTCCTTTATCCCATATTTTCGGTGACTCCTTAGTCATCATCAACTGGGCAAAGGGATCCACTGATCTCTCCCCACCTGAACTTTTTCACTGGTGCGGGAAAACTAGAAAGCTTATTAATTACTTTCCTGATTTGTCACTTTGTCATATCTACCGTGAACACAATCAAATTGCAGGCCGCCTTTCTAAAACTGCCCTTTCCTTGGCTCCAGGATCGGGCTGCTTCTCTGAATTTACTGAGGACCATTTGGTCACTCATGGGACTTATCAGCTCTTTTAATTTTTGATTGGGGAGCTTACTCCCTATTTTCTTTATTATTGTATGTATATGAGGCACATGATCGGGCTCTTTTAGCATGCTACTCTGATCTCTTTGGCCCATAGTAGATATGATTTACCTGACAGATCTGCTATATGATGAGACAGTTTACTGATGGGACCACTTTTTTCCAGCTATTCCCCCTAGTAGCTTCTGACAGTGAGGTGACTCTTCAGGTATATGTTGTATTCTTCACCTGATTGTAACCCATTCATGGATAGGCACTATAGATGGCCTTTGATTCTTAATAGAATATCAAGGACATGCTTTTTTCTTCCTGAAAAAATAAAAATTATATTAATATAAAGGAACTAATATGCTCATAAGTATTATGACATAATAATTAATATATAAGAAAATTGCAATAGATATACGTAATTAAAAAACACCATTTTATAATAAAATCAAAAAAATATAAGATAAAGGTATACTATATATGAATGTGGAGTACATTATATAAGGAGGAGGAATGTACTATGTGATGTATTAATTTTCATATATGGTTTTTATGATTTTTATGATGAGGTGTTATATATATTTGATGGATAAAAAAACTTTATTATATTCGAATAAACTTGAAGTGCCCTTAAGGAGCTTACAAAAAATAACATATATCATGTTTAGCCATCAATCTTTTAAAGATAGTATTTGGCTTTCTTTCTTCTTATCACAAAATATCATCTTCTTTCCTGTCTTCTCGTTTGTTCTTCAAAGGATCCAAAATCTTATGTTTCTGCATTACAAGATTACATATTGGTAATGGTTTTCTATATGTTCATTGCTTTTTTACTCTACCTCCGTAAACCCGGGGGGAGAGAAAGTGCTAATTTGGAAAGCTTATATGCTTCCATCTTTAGTCCCATGTATATGTGTTTAAAGGAGATTGTTTCAAAAGAGGCTATATGCTCCTTAATTGTTCTCAACAAGTGCTGAAGGTGTGGAGCATTGATCTCTATCCTCCCAGTGGTGGCCCATTCTATGACCATTTTAGAGGCTCCGAATAGCTGCAATTTTCTCATTTGTTTATCTATTGTTATCCTTAGTACTTCCCATAGCACTGACAGTTCTGCTTGGCAATTTAATGCTCGATCGAGGGCAAATTTTGTTTCTATCTTCTGACTGTCATTAAGATACATCACTCCTCCTACTCCTCCTAGCGGCGGTTCTCCCTGACTGGCCCCGTAAAAAAAATCCCATGGAAATTTTTTGTTGATCTCTGGATTTGTTAGCAGCCTCTATGGTTTTGATTTGAGTTTCGTCCGGAGTCCATGCGTTTTGAAACACCACCCTATTCCTTGTTTCCCAAATGGTGAAAACAAAGAGTGCAAGAAGGACATCATAGATACATACCCTTTCATTGTTCCACCAATTTTTGAATCTGTGTTCCATCGAAAGGTCAATGCTCGGGGTCGAAATGCAGTTAAGTTTTCTGGTGGTCCTTTCCCATATAAAGCCTACATATGGACACAAAAAGAAGAGATGAGATGTTGTTTCATTTTCGGATCTGCATAGTAAACACATTCTCGGCCCCTGGAAACCTCTCATTATCATAATTTCCCATGTAGGAGTTTGTTGCTTAATGCCAACCATAGTGTTAAAATTGTTTTTAGTGGTCTTGGGATCTTCCAAATCTTTGTCCACCACCAATGGTCAATGTCTTCCTGCTCTCTTTCCATCGCAACATCATATCCCAGTTTTGCAGAGAAGCTCCTATTCTACAATTTGTTGTCCATATGAGCTTGTCCATCTCCTCCTCCTCTAGATGAATGAAACCATTTACTAGCTTGGTTACATAGTGGTTCCATTCTATTGTTGTTGGACCCGTTAACCCCAGATCTTGGGTTGATTTCCAACCTGCTCTTCCTCTTTTCCAAGGGTGTTGAGCTTTATCTTATGCCAATGTTCTAATTTTCATGGCCTTTAAATGGGAGATTAAGTGTCGTGATAGTCTATAATCCTCTGCTGATCTTGCTCAAGGATCTTGTCCTATACGCACTTTCCTTCCATCTCCAATCTTCCAAGCTACCTAGTTACTGACCAGTGGGAATGCTTACACAAAGGCCTTCCAGCCCATTGACCCATTTATGTGTGTTTTATTTAGTTGTCTGAACCATTCTACTATAGTGGACTGTAGACAGTATTTGGAAACCATTGTTCTTCCTCACAGGGATTCTGGATTTTCTGCCAACCTCCATAGTGATTTTCCAGCCAAAGATTTGCAATTAGCTCAAGATTCTTTATTCCCCAACCTCCCCTTGATTTGGTTAGGATTAAAGTAGTCCATTTCACTAGAGGGATGCCTTCTGTTTATTTGTTGGTCATCTAGAGAAAGGAGAGGCATTTTTTTGTTATTTTTTTCAGTATACCCTTCGAAATATACGTTATTGAATCCCAATACATCGGTAAACTCTGGAGCACTGCTTTGACCAGCACCAATTGACCGCCTCTCAATAAAAAATGATTTTCCCACATAGTTATTCGTGTTTCGACTTTTTTATAAAGCCACATCCAGTCTTGGAAAGCATAGGCATTAGGCATTTGGTTTTAAAGAAAATACCAAATACTTGATCCCTTCTATTATGGAAATTGTTGGATAGGGAACCAATTCCCTTGCTCTGTTCAAGAGTTCTTCTAAGAGATTGTTGAAATCCATCTTAAACTTTTCTACGTTTATAGCCAAACCTATTGCCTTTTGATAGCTATCCAGAATATTTACCGGGTTCTAAATATTTTCATAAGTGCCTTCCCCCAGTAAGAGCATGTCGTCCACAAAAAGAATATGAGTAAGTTCTACTAAACTTGAGATCCTGACCCCATTTAAGTTTCCTTCCTCCTTTGCCTTATGAATGATTCAGCTTAGAGCCTTTGCTACTAGGAGAAAAAGAATTGGCGAAAGCGGGCATCCCTGCCTCAAGCCTCTTGTTGGTCAGAAGAACTAAGAGGGGCACCATTTATTAGTACTGCAAAGGAGGTTGATTATATGCACCCAAAAATCCCTTCTACTACCTCCATTGGTATGCCTATATGAATTAATAACAAGTGTATAAAGCTCCAGCTTACCCTGTGTTGTTGCTGCAACCACTACCCAAAACAAATTTGCATTTTTTAGGGCCCCTTTTAAATTGTGTAGTTTTGGATCTTACTTAGACCTTTCTGCCTTTTGAAATTTGTTATTCATGATTTGGTTTATTTTGATTAAGACTGAAGGATTTCTATTTTTTACACCAAGTATGAAAGCCCCTTCAAGCCGTTGTGTTAGATCCATTTTGATCTTTCAGCTGACACAGCGGAGATTTTGTGCTTTTCCTTTTGACATTTTTTGAGCCGATATAACGATAATATTTGACTTGGTGTATCGGACATATATTTATGTTTTCGCCAACACAGCAGATAATGTTTGATCTTTCACTCGATGACTTTCCTGTTGAAGTTGTGATTTTAAGTTGCGATGTGTTTAACCTTTGGCGGAAAGTTTTTTCAGTTCTAGCTGCAACTAGCAACATAGGTCTTAACTTTGTAACCGATGTCCTCCGTTGGGTTATTTAGCTGGAGGTGACTGATAGCGGCGACTATATTTCTTTTGGGGAGCCGATGCTAGTAGGTTAGTTAGGTTTCTTGTTGTCTATCTTTATTGAGCCGCAACATTTGGAGGGTCATGCAAAACATTGGTGGCCAATCTCTCATGGAGAATGACGGTAGTTGCGACAAGATTATGATTTTTGAGCCACCGTAGTCAGAGATTTTTCACCTCGCGTGCCGACGTAGTTTTTTCGATGAACTTTAATTTAGGCGCCAAATGACGTTCCTTCATGATCGTGCAGTGTAAAGTTTTATTGACCACATTAAGTGTTTTCTCCCCATGCTTTCCTATACATAATCCGTGGGGTTCGTTGCCATTTTCATGGTGTTTGCTAGTGTTAATAGTTGTTGAAGCCTGTGGAGCTTACCCATTTTTTAGCGTCCGTTACGAGCTAGAGAACTGCCATCTGGAGCTTACAGGGCTTTTGGCACCACATTCACAACAGTCGTTGAGCTTCACCTGGAAGGTAGGATCTAACCCGTATTTTTTATTAATAAGATGGTTATTCTATAACCTATCGTGGGGTGACGCATAATGCGTTTAGGTTTTGCTTGCAAAGCTAGGGTTGTCAAGTTTGTAGTCGAGTTTAAAATATTTCTCCTTAGCCTCTCAATTGTTTATGTAAGCTCCTCTTGCGACCCATCCGTCTTTTTCATGACTTAACTTACTCTGGTCGTAGTTTTCTACCTGCTCCCGAGCTTTTCCTGTCCTTTCCATTCATGGCTTACTCACTGCCCTAGGTGCGTAATGATTAATTCAGGATTGTTCGAGTTCTTTGTCGGCCATATCTTACTTGGTTTGTGTTTACATGCGGCGATACAACTTGTGCAGCCTTAAACTATGACAGCCATGAATCCTTTGGATTCTCCAACGCATTCTCCTTTGCAAAACGGTTTTGGCACTGGTGGCCTGCGCCATGGCCTAACCACGTTTGTCTCCAGAGGGTTGTCTCGCGGGCCATAAGTTTCATAGAAAGGTCATGCGCATGTGTTGAAGGTTGTCTTGGTAATGCCTATTCTTTGTCAGACAACCTAGGTTTGAACTCGATGCCTCAGTAAGAGTTTGCATGCAAACTAGGGTTTTTCGCTTGGTTTTGACCTTACTGTAGGTCTCTGTTTTGATGGTATGCGAAGATTTTTTTTTGTAGTTCAAATTCGTTTCAATGGGTAAAGACGATATGGTAAAAAATATACTGGTTAAGCTTGTTCCATGAAGAAATGATTTGTCAACATAATAAAAGCTTCTACACTAGTTATTTAGCTTTCTTATATATATGAATGCATGTGTTTTCTAATAGTAGGGATGCTAAGACATGCTTGGTGTTTTTTGTACAGCCTCAGTTTGCATCAGAGACCGTGCCTAAGAAAGGTAAGAACAAAGCTAAGGTTGCTGAAGAAGATTCGAACCTAGAAATCATGCGCATGACATAAATAATATATGAAGACACTAAGTCTGTTATTGGAGCCAACTTGGAGTTCAAGTGGGGGCAGATATACCATATGCTCCAAGATAATAGGATCCAGATGTAGGCTTGGAGGATCTACCTCTTTTTGACAAAATATTACAATCAGGGATTACAAAGGTGGCTACAAGACTGGAGTTGTTCCCTTGCTTCGAATTCATTGGTTGGATTTTGTCTAAGGAAAATCCAGGAGATATGATTTTGTACAATGTTGAAGATAAGGGGTTCACCTCTTTTACCCCTACATATATATCCAAAGCATACAATCTTCCAGTTCCGAAAGAAAACCTGATCGAGGATTGGATAAACAGTTTGACAATTGATTATAGTGGATGTGCGAAGATGATGACTGAAGGAAAGTCATTCAGACATAGGGCCTCTGGCGATCATGAAACCTTCAATCTATGTACTCCATATAGACTTGTGGCACTAATTCTGCACATGATTGGGAAAATGAAGCCGAGTTGCACATGATTGATGTGTGTCCTATTTTTGCAGCTCCAAAGTCTTGGTACAAGGATCTGATACACTATCTCCAATAGGGGTATTTACATGAACGCTGGAATTTTAAATTGAGAAGAGCACTTCGTTTGAAGTCGGCATCTTATTAGATAATTGAAGGAGTTCTTTTCAGAAAGAATTATGATGGAGTATTTCTGAGATGCCTGGAACATGAAGATGCATCTAAAGTGGTGAAAGAATTGCATGATGGTCCTGCTGGAGGACATTTTTCAGGAGATACTACTGCACACAAAATTCTGAGAGCTAGGTACTACTGGCTGACCTTATTTAAAGATGCTCATGCTTACGTGAGGAAGTGTGACACATGCCAAAGAAGCAGTGGGAGACAAGCAAAGGCAGCTGGGCCATTACAACCAGTCATCATTTTGGAACCATTTGAACAATGGGGATTTGATATCATTGGAAAAATCAATCCCAATTCTTCGTTGCAACACAAATACATCCTCACAGCCATAGAATATTTCACAAGATGGGTGGAAGCAATTCAGTTACGAAAAGTGAACGAAGACACAGTCATAGACTTCTTACAAGAGAATATGATGACCACGTTTGGGCTTCCAATTTCCCTGGTTTTTTATAATGCATCTTACTTTTCATTGATTAATCTTACTACATTCGCTAATGAGAAAGGAATGAAATTGCATTATTCTGCTAATTATTATCCACAGGGTAATGGATTAGGTGAATCAACTAATAAAAATATCATTAGAATTTTAAAGAAAACTGTCATAGAAAACCAGAGAAGTTGGCATGTAGCTCTTCTAAATGCACTATGGGTTGATCAAGTCACACCCAAGAATTCCTTAGGTGTGTCACCTTACACTTTGGTTTATGGAAAGGAAGCTATTCTACCACTGAACATCTTACTCCCATCTTCTCAATTAGCCCAAGCATCAAGAGGGTCCAGTAGTCAGGTTTTATAAGCTAGAATCAATACCCTGTTGAAGCTAGAAGAGTATAGATCCAAGTCTAGGGAGAGGTTTAAACACCAGCAGGAGATTGTGAAGAGATGGCTTGACAAACATAAGTCCAGGAAGGGAAGCTTTGAAGTAGGAGATTTGGTTCTTAAATGGGATCACCCGCATGATGAAAAGGACACGAATACTAAGTTTCAACATCTATGGGTTGGCCCATTTTAGATTGCTGAGAATTTAGGCCCCTCAACGTACTAGTTACAAGATTTACAGGGGTGGGAAGAGAATATGCCTGTCAATGGTCTGATTCTCAAGCCTTATTTCACTTAGTGTTGTAGGAACTCTTTTGTACATAAATAAACTTTGCTTTCGTTTGATTTTCCTTTTAGTTATGTTTTTATTTTTATTTTTTATGTTGGTTTAGTTTCTTTGCATTTGATTGATTTTAGTTTTTTTATTTTACTTTATTTCAGTTCTATTTCAAAATAAGCTAGCTCATCTTTTGGTGTTTTGGGAAACATTGGAATTTGGACAAATTGCCAGTATGTTTAAGCCAAGAACTGCTTATTGGAATTTATCTTTGAAAACATTTGATCATAATCAAATTCTTTAATTCGATAGACTATTGACATGAAGTTGTTTTTAGAACACATTGAAGCCCTATTCTAAAATCCTGTTAAATAACTGAGGTAGGAGAAGTCTTGAATACTATTTTGGGGCTCCATCCACTTCACATTAATATATTTCCTAGGAAGCTTGCAGCAAAAGACCCAGATGAAGGAAATAGAGAATGGGTAGGTCTATGGTATTCAAAATGATCCCATGCCACAAATGAAAGCCAAAAGGCTATATATATATATATATATAAAAGGAGTCAAATTTCCAAAAAAGATACCTATCAAAAGGATATACTGAATAAAAAATTACTAAAATGATTGGATAGCTTAGAGGTTCTTCTTCGTCCGTGAGCTGAAACCAAATATCACTCACACAAAGGGACACTATGGATGGAAGAACTTAAATCAAATCTCAAATATAGAAGAAGCAATCCTGGAAGACTCAAAAGACAAAAGTCTTAAGCATCAAACGGATGCAAAAAAGGGGGCATGGGAATGAGGAACAAATGAATACGTCTGTCCAAACTCTATCACGATCTTGTGGTGTCTCATCCAAAAGAAACCAAATGCAGAGGTAAATGAATCTCACACTTTGGCCTCATAAGAGTTATCGGGACTTTGCAAACCTGGTTACCATACCCAAGGGACTAAAATCAATGAAATGTTCTGAATCTTACATTCTTGGAGGAGGTCTGGATTTTTAAATGAGTTTGAAAACAAATGGGACAAGTTGATCTAAAAAATTGTTATAAAGCAGTTTTGTGTTTGAATGATAGTTTTCCAGAGATCTGTGTTCCCCAGTTAGTCTCCAATTGTTGCTGCTGCAACCACCACCCAAATTTTTTTTTGCATTTTTTAGGGGCCCCTTTTAAATTCCTTAGTTTTGGATCTTACTTAGACCTTTCTGCCTTTTGAAATTTGTTATTCATGATTTGGTTTATTTTGATTAAGACTGAAGGATTTTTATTTTTACACCAAGTATGAAATCTCCTTCGAGTCACTGTGTCGGATCCATTTTGGTCTTTCAGCCGAACAGTGAAGATTTTGTGCTTTTCCTTCTGATGTTTTTCAAGCCAATTTAATGATAATCTTTGACCTGGTGTATGAGACAAATATTTATGTTTTCGTCGACATAGCGAATAATGTTTGATCTTTCACCCGATGACTTTCCTGCCAAAGTTGTGATTTTACGTTGTGATGTGTTCAACCTTTGGCAGAAAGTTTTTTGAGTTCCAGCCACAATTAGTGGCAAAGGTCTTGACTTTGTAACCAATGTCCTCTATCGGGTTGTTTAGTTGGAGACGACCAATAGTGGCAACTATATTTCTTTTGGGGAGCCGATGGTAGCAGGTTGGTTAGGTTTCTTGTTGTTGATCCTTATTGAGTCGCAACATCGATATGGTCATGCAAAACATTGGCAGCCAATCTATCGTTGAGAATGTCGGTAGTTGCGGCAAGCTTATGATTTTCGATCCACCACAGTTTGAGATTTTTCACCTCGCGCGTCAATGCGGTTTTTTCGATGAACTTTAATTTAGGCACCAGACGATGTTCCTTCACGCTCGTGCGGTGTAAAGTTTTACTAACCACATTAAGTGTTTTCTCTCTGTGCTTTCCTATACATAGTATGTGGGGTTCATTGCTAGTGTTAAGAATTGTTGAAGCTTGTCGAGATTACCCATTTTTTAGCGTCCATTACGAGCTGGGGAACTACCATCTGGAGCTTGCGGGGCTTTTGGCACCACATTCACAATACTCATCGAGCTTCGCCTGCCAGGTAGGATCTAAACCATATTTTTGATTAATAAGATGGTTATTCTGTAACCTGTCGTGGGGCGACGCATAGTGCGTTTAAGTTTTGCTTGCAAAGCTAGGGTTTCCAAGTTTGCAGTCGAGTTTAAAAGCTTTCTCCTCAACCTCTCAATTGTTTAAGTAAGCTCCTCTTGCGACCCATCCATCTTTTTCCTAACCTAAATTACTCTGGTCGTAGTTTTCTACCTGCTCCTAAGATTTTCCTATTGTTTCCATTCATGGCTTGCTCACAGCCCTGGGTGCGTAATGATGAATTCAGGATTGTTCGAGTTCTTTGGCGGCCATATCTTACCTGGTTTGTGTTTATATGCGGCGATATGGGTTGTGAAGCCTTAAACCATGACAGCCATGAATCCTTTGGATTCTCCAACACAGTCTCCTCGGCAGAAAGTTTTGGCACTGGTGGCCTGCGTCATGGCCTCACCATGTTTGTCTCCAGACGGTTGTCCTGTGGGCCATAAGTTTCATAGAAAATTCATGCGTAGGTGTTGAAGGTTGTCTTGGTAATGCATGTTCTTTGTTGGATGACCTAGGTTTGAACTCGATGCCTCAGTCAGAGTTTGCATGCGAACTAGGGTTTTTCTCCTAGTTTTGAACTTACTGTAGGTGTTAGTTTTGATGGTATGCAAAGATTTTTTTGCAGTGAAAAATTGTTTCGGTGGGTAAAGATGATATGGTATAATATATGGGTTAAGCTTGTTCCATGAAGAAACGATTTGTCAACATAATAATAGCTTCTACAGTAGTTATTCAACTTTCTTATATATATGAATGCATGTGTTTTCTAACATTAGGGATGCTAAGACATGCTTGGTGTTTTTTGTACAGCCTCAGTCTGCATCAGAGATCATGCCTAAGAAAGGTAAGAAGAAAGCCAAGGTTGGTGAATAAGATTCGTACCTGGTAATCATGCCCAGGATAGAAATAATCTATGAATACACTAAGTCTGTTACTGGAGCCAACTTGGAGTTCAAGTGGGGGCAGATATACCATATGCTCCAAGATAATAGGATCCTAGATGCAGGCTTGGAGGATCTACCTCTTTTTGACAAAATCTTACGATCAGGGATTACAAAGGTGCCTACAAGACCAGAGTTGTTCCCTTGCTTTGAAGTCATTGGTTGGATTTTGTCTAAGGCAAATCTAGGAGATATGATTTTGTACAATGTTGAAGATAAGGAGTTCGCCTCTTTTACCCCTGCACATATATATCCAAAGCATACAATCTACCAATTCTGGAAGAAAACCTGACTGAGGATTGGATAAACAGTTTGACTATTGATTATATTAGATGTGCGAAGATGATGACTGAAGGAAAGTCATTCAGACATAGGGCCTCTGGCGAGCATGAAACTGCCAGTCTACGTACTCCATATAGACTTGTGGCACTAATGCTTAACAGGATTTTTGGCAGAGCTAATGGAATATATTATAAGATTAGTTGGATACCGTTATTGTATCATGTAACCATGGAAGGAACTGTGTTCAACTGGGCAGATAGAATTCTTGATAGCTTGTCTTCCTATATATCTACAGCACAGGAAGGATTGCTCAAGCGAAAGTCTGAATTTTACATGGGTTCATTCCTGATTGATTGTATACTTTGCTTACATAAATTTGAGAAGCTCAATTGCAGTTGGAAAGAAGGAAAAACACTTTTTTACACCGCTTACCAATTGCTATGGTCACATAAGTATCATAGCTCATATAAACTCATATGTGAGGAATTTCTAATGCCTCTGTATCAAATGATATTTCTGGGGGAATGTAAATGCATGTCTGAAGGTGCTCTAGATTCTATCAAGGAGTATGGAGACTATTTCTTCTCTCAAGAAGGTACTTATTTGAGGATGTATGGGGGAACCAAATCCCCTTCCCTGCTTCCTAAGTACGTCATTGACTATGTAGTACATAAGGAAGCAGTAAGACAGTTGTTTCTAGATGGATTCAGGAGTTTCTTGTTTGATATAAAGAAGGTAGTTTTTCCACCTATGCCCTTTTATGTTGGCAACTATAAATTTACCAAATTCAAAAGCACACCAGACTTTGTGGAATATCTGGACATGTTCCATTTTTGAGAAAATAGCTTTCACAGGAATGATTCTCAAGGAAAGGTTGTTGCACACAAGGCATTGATGAAATTAAACTTTGAATATTCTGACTATCTAGACAAAGATGAAGAGGTGTACAACAACACCTATAATATGACTTCTCTAAACAAGTGATTCAAAAGAAAAATCACAGTGACAAGAGGAAAAGGGAGCAACAGTAGTACCGTTGAACAGAAAAGCCGAGAAGAAGTTGCCCATAAAGAAAAAGAGGAAGAAACCCGAAGGTTGATGGAGAGGGCAAAGAAACTGCTTGTTGAAGAAGCTCAAAGAGAGAAGGAAGAAGAAGAAAAGAAGCAAAAAGAAGAAGAAGAACAAATAAAGAAGGAATTAACGAAGAAATAAAGAGAAAAAGCAGAGAAGATAGCGAAGGAGCTGAGAAGGAAAGAGCAGGAGGATCTAGACAAGGAGATTCAGGAACAAAGTTCTGCTCAAGATAATACCAAGAATCCTCCCTCCACTTCAGAAGGGATATTAACTTGAGGTCACCTTCATGTTGCTGAGTTAGGCTTGGTACCCTTTAACCCCTCTAAGTAGCATGCGGTTGCAAATTTGGACAAAGTGTTTTTCGATCATAAGCGGAAAGCAAATTATTGGAGATCCAAAAATAAGTTGAAAATAGGTACCCAGGCTGAAGTAACCACGGTTACTGAAAGGGTTGTAATACCAAATACAAATGAAGATGCGGAACAAATGGCCTTGCTTAGTGTTTCATCTGCACAGGAAAGTGCTTATAATGTTCGCAAACTAAAAGGAGTCGTGGACCAGTACAAGGAAAAGATGACACAAATAAAAGAGACCCTGAGAAAAGAACAGGGAGAAAGCCGAGAGGTGAAAAGGAAGCATGAAGCTACACTTTCATATTTAGAAAAGCTTTAGCAGGATTACCAGAGTTTGGAAGTAGAGAAGGATTCCTTGGAATTTTCAAACACTATCCTTGATGGAGAAAAGAAGGACCTAGAAAAGAAGATTGCATAGCTGGAAACATAAAGGTCTGTAGTTGACAAGCAAGCAAAGGAGTCAAAAGTTTGAGTTGCAGAACTAGAAGCATGGAATAGTTCTTTGGAGGTACCGTTGAAAGCAACAAATGAACGGAAAATGGATATAACACCTCTCAAAGAGCATGCTCTCTTGCTAAGAAGAAAAATATATCAAGTTCAGGTGAAACTCGCAGAAGAAGTCTACATAATTAAGCAAGTAGAAACCAGATTACAGGAGATCTCAATGATATCCACTGAATTCAAAACGAGGACTCAGGAAATTGTAGAAACTATATAAGGTCAATTGACCAGGTTGGAAACTAATAAAGAACTTCCAGACAATGCGCCTAAAAAGAGTCCAGAGAGGTTGCAGATCGAGTATGATCTCATGGATTTTAGTAGCAAGGTTGTTGCGAGGCTGACGGCCACGGTTGAGAAGACACTGGACAGATGCATGGAGTTCTACAAAATAGTGCTTACAACCCACAACAGATACCAGACATCTTCAACAAAGAGACTACGGGAGTTTCCAGATCAAGACGAGCATTTGAAGTACCTTCATGATAGGATGCAAGAGGATGAACTTCATATACAGCTAGTTAAAGGCCTGAATGAAAAAAATGATAAAAGGTTTGGTTGCACAAGATGCAGTCAGCAATTTCCTACTGGAATACCAGCTCAGAGTCACTCCACAAAGGGTGGCAGAGATAAAATCATAGTTGTCCACACATGAGGTCACAGTCATATTTTTGGAACCAACAGACTTCAAGACTATAGATGCATATGTTGTTGCATGGAAGCAGTTCGTGAATGGATTGGTTGGGCCCACTTGACTTGTTTTGTTTTATCCACATGAGGCGAAATTATATGTAATATTTTGTATTTATTTCGATTTTCCTAGTGAGCACACTAGAGGACAAAAAATTTTGTAATCAGAGGGTGAGGAAGCCCAAAGGGCAAGAGGTAGATGAAGAGTCATGTGTAAAGGTATAAGTAGGACTAGAATAGAAGAGATAGAGGACTTTTTCTAACATACATGCTGAAACTTTTTGTAAGGAGAACTATTTATGTTTATAACAAAGAGGACCAAAATTTCGCTGGAGGAAGGACTGTATGAGATTCAAGATGGTTATGTGGATTGTTGAATGTGAACTACTTATGTTTTGGCATGCTGCATATTTGTGAGATCGTTCTAACATGTTTAATTATTTCTACAATTTTATGAATGGTTTCACTATTCTATTTTGAATCTCGTGCAATAAAATGAGTAATAAATGTTTTAACATCACAAAGTTGTCTTTGTGTTATTTTTATGATGTGTTTATGTATGAAGAATATAATGGCTTTCTGTAGGATTTTGTGTGCAAACAATGCATCATATTTACTCATTTATATATAAACTTTGCTCCCCAAGGATAGTTAGAATTAGTTTAGAATAGATTAGTTGCTCTTTGCTTTCGTAGAGTGACTGTGGAACAAGAGCGGTAAGACAGAGGGAAGACCTGCGCATCTCTAATGAGGTTCTTACCCACTATCACTTGCATTTATCTAGGCACTTGCATTTCATTATAAAACATAAAATCACATAATTGGTGAACCGAGATGCAACTGATAAAATAGATTTAAACATTCCTTTAATTCTACGGTAATCGAGCCGCTAACCGGACGGATTCCCCCATACTAAACGATAAACGATCTAATTGGGAACGGTTATTGGGGAGAATCCTTACTGTCGGTACCTAGGGGTTTTCCAGGTATCAACACCCTGTTATAAGGTTTAGAGAGATCGATTTTGAGGGCAATGTCTGACATCTTTTCTTTCTTAATGGAGTGCATTGCTTCATGCACCAGTGATACAACATAGTGGATCTGTCTGTTAAACAAAAATCCAAATTGTTCTTCCAAGATTACTTTGCTAAGTATTGGTTTCATTCTTTGCGCAATGATCTTGGCTATTATCTTATAGATCATATTGCAGCACGAAATTGGTCTAGACTCCTTAAAAGTTTCCCCTTTTTGCTATTTTGGTATTAATGCAATGAAGGTGGTATTCATTGCCCCTAGTACCTTCCCAAACTTCTGTGATTCTCTTACCACCTTCAGAATATCTTGTTTTATTAGATCATAAAACCCTAGAAAGAAATCCAAATTAAATCCATCTGGACCTGGGCTCTTCCCTTTCTGGAAAGAATGTATTACCTTGTTCAATTCTTCCTTACATACTTCTTCCAATAAGGCCTCCTTCATTCCTTCTGTGATTAGTCGTGGGAAGAGATTTAGGACCTCCAATATTTCTCAAATTGGACACCCTACAGGAGTTGTAAATATGGATTTGAAATGGTTTACTGCTGCCTTTGCTTTATCCTGAAAGTTATGAGTTATGTCCCCTTGAGCATCCTTTATTTCCATAATGGTATTTATGCTCTTTCTATGCAAGGCATAACGATGGAAGTACTTTGTATTCTTATCTCCTTATGCTAGTCATAGGGCCCTACTTTTTAAAGACTAGTGGTGCTCTTCTTTAGCTAGAAGGTTGCTTCTCCTTCTTTCATTAGCCTTTAAGGACTCCAGTTCTTCATTTGTGAATCTTGTTGATTTGTTTGAGCTATAGATCTCTTGAATCTTCTGCTCTATTTCAATTAATTATTTTGGGTAATGGACCTTATGCTTTTGTCCCCATTCTTTTGAGAGTTCCTTAATTCTAGTCAGGTTTTCCACTATCTGTTGCATGTAAGTGGCCATGGTTGGATTGCCTAATGGCTTCTAGTTTTCAAAGAACAAAGCTCGGTATTCTTCTTCTTCTAACCACGATGGGTTGAATTTGAAAGGGGAAGGCAACTTCTTTTCTGATAAAGTTATTGTTAATGTAATTAGATGATGTTTCGATAGCTCTCCTATTTCCACATTTGTTTTTAAAACCAGATGCTCTCGGAATAGACTTCCTGCTACTAAAAAGCAATCTAACCTTTTTGATATTGCTTGGTCCCCACTTCAATTATTTTTGCATGTCAATTCCAACTTTACAAGCTGGAGATCAATGATTTTTTTCCGCTCAAATAATGTACCGAAATAATTGATAAGAGAATTTGTGTGGGCATTCTTCCCCCAAAATTCTCCTGATGTGAGGGTTATGTTTAAGTCCCCTGCTAAAATTAGATTAGGGTGATCCAGCGCTCCGAAGTTGCAGAATGTTTCCCAGTGTGATTTTATGTCATGGAAGGGTCCATATACATTCAGAAGAGATAAAAGGGTCCTTGTTTATGTGTCCTCTAGCTCAACTTTTATGGTTGCTTCGTAGAAATCTCTTGAGTGACATGTTATTGCTGGCCTCCAGGCTGTAATAAGACCTCTTGAGTGTCCTTATGCATTTGTTGCTTCCATATTCCATTATTTTAAGAAACTGCTCAGAGATTACTTTGTTTTCTCTCCTTCCATCATTATTTCTTGTAGTAGCACGATTTTTAGTTTTACAAATTTATCATTCATTTGAGGGAAATTAATTTGGAGGCCCCCCCTATCCCCCTTGTGTTGAAGGAGAGGACTAGCATCATGAAACCATGGTTTGGGACTTTTTCACTCTAAGAGCCCTTCCAATGGTTAGTTGATTCCCTTCTTTGGTATCTTTGGTCGCTTGTGATTGAGCCTTGGATAGAAATGATTTTCATCTTGATAGTTCCCTTTGAGTTTGGATAGGGGCTAATGCTCCTGTTGAGACTTGATTCTCTTCTTTTCTAAATTTAGATCGTAAATCATACTCCCTATTTGTGGAATGAGTTATCATTTCGGTCTCCTCGGGGATCTATGTTTTCTCCAATTGTTTTTCTCCCAACTCTTTAACTAGCCCTTTTTCTTTTATTTCGGGGTCTTTTGAAAATGAAATATCATAACAAAAGGAGTTATGAGTGGAACTACCTTCTTTCTCCATGGACATGCTTGGACTGAGAACGATGTCAGTCGTGACTTTTACCGTTGTTTTGTGCTGGCTTCCGTTCTTTTCTTTCGACGATTCTTGAATATTTTTTAATTTTTGATCCATCACCTTTTCTTCACATCGAACTTTTTTTTATGTAGCTTTTGTTCCAGGGTCTGCATCTATTGTTAGTCTCTGTGTGCCTCCATTAGTTTTTCTTACCCAAATCTTCTTGAGTTGAGGCTTCTTTTGTTTAGCTTGGTAGCCATTGTAGTCTTTCTGTAAATGACCAACCTTTCTGCAAATGTAGCATTTGAATGGTAGCTTCCAATAATCCAGGCATTGAGATCACACACTCCCATGCATCACAATTATAATTTCTTCAAAGAATCCTTCTCTAATGTCCATTTCTACCAGGATTTGAGCGCATCTTCTGTCAACCTTGGTCTCCCAATTGTCTTTTAGCCTTATGAACTTCCCCAATTTGTTTCCAATAGCTTATAAAATGTACTTATGCCAAAACACCATTGGCAAGCCTAACAAGGTTACCCAAATTTGTTGTATATTGTGTGGTTCACCCTTTGCATTGAAATTGACATGCCATTTCCTTAGGATTAGTCCCGACGGACCCCAACTCCATCTTTGGTTTAACAATTTAGTATCGTTGTCTTCCTTCTTGACCTTAAAGAGGAACCATCCCCTTGAAAGTATGTGGAACTCCGATGAATAT
This sequence comes from Pseudotsuga menziesii, assembly GCA_001517045.1. Lineage (NCBI taxonomy): Eukaryota > Viridiplantae > Streptophyta > Pinopsida > Pinales > Pinaceae > Pseudotsuga > Pseudotsuga menziesii. The sequence goes on along the minus strand of LPNX010950522.1, from coordinate 254,662 downwards.
CCAAGTAATGGGTGATAGTTTATATCCATGCATCTTGTTAAGGAAGCTATGCCTATCACCTTCCCGCAAAATCTACTTACCAATGCAGAATTAAGGTATGTTGGGATTTATGTTATCTGAATGTCTCTTCCGACAGAGAGTTTCGAACATCCTTTTTTTCAGCCTAATCCCTTTGGCTTTCTTCGAGCCCTATTTCATCTATACCTATGCATTTTTAGTCTCATCACTTCTTGAATTGGTGGTCAGTACAACATGCGAGAGAGGAGGCTGCGTACCTTGGGTAACCAGAGTTGTCGTCGTTTGTTTACATGGGCTAGCATCATCATTTATCATGCTATGTATTTCAAAGTTTGTGCTAAAAATTGGTCCGCACAATGGCTCCTCTTCGTAATCCACTTCGTCCTCATACATATTTAAGATTGGCTGCAGAGCATGGAAACCTTGAAAATTTTTAAAGAGTTAAAAAATCTTCGCCCGTTATATATTGTTACTCTAGCCCGGTGGGTTAGATCAAGTGGTTGAGAGTTGTTTATGCTAGCAAAAGGTCTCGGGGTCAAATCCCCGGGTGGCTATGTCGGGGCCTCACTCGATGTCCCCACCAGGTTATGCCCCGTAATCAGTGCCAGTGGTTTACCTCGGGTACCATCCTAAAAAAATGGGGAAGTACCTGAGGATTTCTCGAGCGATGTTCCATAAAAAAAAAATATATATATATATCGTTACTCAATAATTATGGTTTATGTATAGGAACTTATGACAAAATAATTATGATGAATTCACAATATTGGTTTAATATGTATGTTGTTTCATGTGATTATTACTCGGGTCTTGTATAAGATTTATAGTATGCTCATATAGATAATAAGTACAATGATCTTAAAGGTATATAGAAATATATGATATAAAATTAAATGGAATAATTAAGGGGGTTAGGTTTTGTGGATTGGAATCAATACCTTTATAATTCATGTTTTCTTAATGTTTTAGCATAATGTTATAACATGACATTCATGGTCACTTAGGAGAGTATTATTAAATTACTAAATCTATAAGACATTGGTAGATTAATCTAAATTAACATGACCATAT
>LPNX010950522.1:198428-250020 GCA_001517045.1 Pseudotsuga menziesii | reverse complement strand
GGGTCCCTTGTCCCACAAACAAGGGGGTCTCATACACCAATTTGGTGTCTCGCTTGGCGGTGACCTTAAAAATAGATTATTATTATTATTATTATTATGATTCCCTCAAGTTTGTGGTGGGGGCGTATTCACGTGTCTCTAAATCTAAACTTTTTCCTTCGGCTTGCCATTTACTTGAATGCTCTTATGATAACTCTTGGTTTGAAAAAATTCATCTTCCCATGCAAGTGTCATGTATGTATCTAAAGTGTCATGTATGTATCTACTTAAGGAAGCTTGTAATATATTGGTAGGTTATCAACATCAAAAGAGGTTATACACTTTTTTATTATTATTATTTTAGATGAAAGATCCACAGGAAACCTAGCAATACTTCCCCACATTCGTGGATGGTAGAGGTGGTAAACCGTCGGCCATCCTAGCAGAAGGCCTAACCCCAGAGGACTCAAGGCTCGAACCCGTGACCTCCCCCCGAACCGAGAGAGTGTACGCACGTCTTACCAATTGAGCTAACCCTTGGGGCTATCAAAAGAGGTTATACACCTACCATCATCATCGCTCACCCTTCTGTTGTTAATGTTTTTGTGATTAATGATCCATTTAACAATTTAAACACAAGTTAATATAGAAATTTGGGTTGTTACTTTACATATTTGAGATCTCTAGATGTTTGGATATGCAAAAGAATCATGGGATTCCTCTTATATGAGTTCAATATGTAGCATACCCAATGATAAAATATGCACAAGAGAAACACTTTGATGAAAAAGGCTTATACCAGTTCACTTGTATTCACACCAAAGATACAAATATATACTACAATGGTTGATGTCACCTCATAGAGATATTTGCTTTAGATCCTAAAATCATGCATGATGACTAAGATAGGCAATCTTAACAAACTCACTTAGTCATCATTGAGGATAAATGATTATTATCCTAAATTAATAATATGATTTGAAATGTGACATCAAGACTTTGTGATCGGTAAGTTAAGCCAAAGGCTAACATCCCCCCTCAATCACAAGTATAGTTATATATATACCAACTAAACAATAAGCACCCATGCAAAACTCGATATGTGGAATTTTTCAAATAATCTTCATCTAAGCTTTAATGGAAAATTCGCTTGAAAATAATCGTCAAAACTAGATGTTGTATGGTTCATCTAAAATGAACCGAAAGAGAGCTAAAATCCTAGAAGTGGATAGATACCATGTTTGAACATTCCCTGATTCATGGACAATTTGATCATTCTCCAAGTAATTTGGCTATAAGAAGTTGGGTTCTCTTATTATTTCGATGAACATATAGTATCACCACTTTATCAATGAATCACCAAATTTTTCTTTGAATTTTGAAACAAATAAGAGTTGAAAAACATCCCAGTGTATCCTGATTGGATAATTAAAAACAATGAGGAAACTAGATTCCATGTTGGATCTTCCCAAATAATGATTTGAAGAGGAGTCCAAAAGACATGCCGAACTTTCCTAATTTGAATTATAAATAGCCACTGAGTAGACAATTTGTCTAATTATATGTTAAATGATAGGACTTCGTAGCTCGAATCCTAACTATCATCATTGATAATCCCCTCTTGTTAGATGCAAGGTGAGAAGTCACGGGTTTTCATGTGGGTTACCGTCAACCAACTCATCACCCTATCTGGTGGTTTTGGATGACCACTAACCATTTTCATCATTGTGTTATTTTTTGGTTGACGACTAACCATTTTTATCAATGTGATGGTTTTTAGTTGACTACGAACCGTTTTCACTCGATCAATGCACTCCCCACCCTTAAGGTGCAAGAGAGTTTTGGAAGGCTATTTGTTGTAAGAGAGATATTTACTTGAGAGTTAACTCTACAATAAGACTGATATAATTTCTTTGTTGTTGAAGACCATTTCCATGGATTGGTACACCCATAATGAAGCTTAGTCTTGCAGGGTTCTTCTGTGTGGAACATATTTCCGGTGAATGATTCTTCTTGCCATAGTGCTAACATAATTACATTTATCTATGAAAAATGGATCAGAATGTTGATTATTGAAGAACTAGGTGCCACTTATTACAAATCCCATATCCGAATATCCACGAAGTGGGTGTTTGGTATTTTTGGTATGAGGCATCTTCAAGTCAAAATAATCTCACTCATAAAAAATATAAAAAATCCAGATTATACTTTAAAAAAAATCAACTTTTTATCATTTGCTATTGATTCACGTGCTGCAAATCCACACGACCCATATTTTGAATTTGTCTTCAACCACCAAGATGTGCCATGGATTTGGATCACCATCAATCATCTTCAATGTTGAGAGAATCTTGCAACCAATGCTAATATTAAATTTGAGTTGTTAGCAAAGATCTTGGAGTTATTTATGAGTTGGCTTTGAATTTGCTAAATATTAGCAAATTGTTGTAACCACTTGAGAAACTTGTGGATTTGAATTTGTTATATGTTATTTTAGTTTCAAACAAGTTCATGTAGAAAAAAGTGCCATTTGCATTTTATAGGGGGGACTGTTAGAGCATATGTCCAATTTGTGATGGAATAGATCACTTTTCATGCGATCTTATGTTGATGTATATTGTACTTTTATTTATTTTTTCTATGTAGTGTAATTTAATTTATTTTATGGTGTTGTAGCTTTTAGTTTGATGCTCTCTTCTTCAAAGGAAGATCTCACACCATAAGTTCAGAGCATTATGCAAAGCAATATTCTTTTATTTCTTTTGCATGTTTCAATTGATTTTCACAAGTGTTTATTTTCTGCAAGAGTGTTTTAATTCAAATTGTTTAATTATGCAAGCATGTTTCCATTAGTTTCCTTTTTATCAATGCTTTCCAATAATAAAAGCCTTGATTCATGGAAATAGAAACTTCCCAAATCATGCAAAGAGATAACTTGTGATGGGAGGGTCTTAGTATCATGATCAATCTTCAAGTACACAATTATTACCAAGAGTAATTGAGCTAGCTTTGATTTATGAAGTGTGGTGTGTTTCCTTTTCACAATTGTCCCAAAGCTTCTCTTCTAGAGCAATAATCTACGAATCGAGTTTCCAATAGAAGCCATGATCTCATCGCTCCAGAATTTGAGAGGTAGTCTTGGCATGAGGAGAAAAATATGTTGAATGTTCATTGGTTCTCTCATGGTATCAAAACTCGGCTTCCAACAAGATAAAACTAGACTAGAAGGACCTCAAAATCATTCCTTCTTAAGGGTTTTTTTTTGCATCTTGTTTACTTTTAAACTCAAAACAAATCCAACTCCTAACCAGAAGACAAAAAATTGGGGTGTAACCCACAACCTTGCACCAACCACCATCCAACCAACACTTTAAGGTTTCACCCTTAATCACCTTACTAGTAAACCTTCCTACTACATCCTGGTTTATTAAACTCGACCCTCTATAAACTGACATCCAACCCTACCACCATCCTTACCTGATCCTTCTTAGCCCTAACACATTTTATATTTCATCAAGACTTTTAATCTCCTGGAACTGCCTTTGGATTATATGGACTAGTCTACACAAGATCCAATATATACACAATATCATTATTTTCATAACTTATTACTCTGAATCGCTGGGATTCCAGTGCCTATTTTGGGGAAAGAAGAGCCTTCCATTCCCCACCACAATCATGGGAGGTATAAATACATTCAACCTTGATCTTGAAGCCCTCTTTATCGCCAATTTAGGGCCTCCATTTGCCACATGAGTGTTGTTGCTCCAAAATGGCAGATTTGGGAATCTCTTCCTTGAATATGGGAGTAACCTTATATATTTCCACAAATTCATCGCGGGTTTGGAAGATTGCTTTTGGATTGGAAAAATTGTCCTCTTATCCAACTTCAAAATACTCTAGTACATAATCAAATCCATTGTATCATTAAAGCCATTCAACGATCTTTTGTGCCTTATTTGTGTATTTGTTATGAACAAAGGCCAAACCTCGTGACTCTCCAATTCTCCTATCCCTAAAGATAAATATGTCTACAACCTTCATGTATCAATCGAACAACATAAATATGTCATCTACACTCAAACTTGACCATTTGTGATTGGTTAAAATCTCTAATTGGCCACCCTCTCAACATTCAAGTTACTACTCTAGTTAAAAAATCCGAATAAAAATGGCCTTTGTTGGCAAGAAATTACTAGTCCTCTTTGATTGTAAGGATCCATTTGCTCTCCTATCTAAACATAATTGGCAAGAGTTCTAGATCCTTTCCCTCTGCAATGGTCTGTTAGCTCTTATATCCATTGAAGAGATCCAATGTCTGTTAATAAATCACAAGAAGAGGAAAAAGTTGTTGGCATCTCATTCATGGAAGCATCAATCCATAGGAGAGATTTACTGGTTCTCTCTACATTCTGTTGGCTTTCCTCCGCAGAGCCATGTTTCGTAAGAGTTGTTAGTTCTTAATCAAGGTTCCACAACCTACATTCTAGCTCTAAAAAAAAACTTTGCATGACATTATCACTCTTTCTTTGCAAAACCTTAGAAAAAAACTAAAGAAAACCTTCATCAATGGCCTACATTCTCCCCTAGTTTTTTTTGCCCAAGTTGTTGTCTCCAACCCACCTCTAGCCTATACATCCACCATTACTTAATACATATAAAATTAATACGAGTATAACACTAATAATAAGTTCATTTAAAAGGTACAGAACATATGGTACATAACATATGGTATGAGGGTCCTAAGCAGATCAGGATGCATAAGTCTCGTATTATTCAGCAACCCTCTTTCATTCATGACATGACCATACGCTACTTTGATGGGGCCTCACAGGATGGCGGAACCAAGTGTGGCGTCGGGGCCATTCTTATATCGCCTCACCTGGGCAGATATAACATTATGTGGAATTGTGGTTATGGCACCAACACGCGGTCTGAGTTACTTGCATTATGGAGTATTCTACACTTTGCTCGAACTTTAGGCATATATGCTATTCAAATTGTGGGTGATTCCAAGGTTATTGTTGAATGGTTTAAAGGTACTATCCATTTGGAATCAATAATACTATCCTATTGGATGGAACGTATTATGCAGCTGAAGGGACAATTCTTGGAGATCAACATCCAACATATATATAGAGAGATAAACACTGATGCTGATCAATTATCTAAGAGGGCGTTAGTGGGGCCGATTGGACATTTTTTGGTGGCCCGAGGGGATGGACGGGATCCATCTGCATATAATTTTTTTGGATCTTATTAGTTTTTTTTGACTCTTCTGTATGAATGCATGAGATTGATATATCTTATGGTTCATTAGTTCTTATATATATCAGTTGATGTATTTTGTAATGGAAATTACATAATCAATCTGGTAGATACCTGGGGGGAGATGACAGAATCTTATGGACACTGGGTGAAATGGGTAGAAGTAAGTTACTATGCTGATATGTTGATATGTATATTGACTTGGACCAGTGTGGACTAGACACCATATTGTAATCATTGGGTGATATCTTTTTTATATATTATATATATAAGATCTTTTTTATGAAAAAAGAAGAAGTTCATTTAAAAAAAAAACTAAAATCAAAACTAAAAAAATATCAAAATTACATAGATATAGTATCCCAAAGCATGCTTAACATATTAACTAATATGTGCAGAGTAGTCTCAAGCAATCCAATTCTATAAACATTGAATAATAAAGCCTTTATTAAAATAATAGTTTAAATTAAAATAAATTTAAAATAAAAAAAGTGATTTGAATTAGTGTTAACTTTTCAATTATCAATATTGGTAATCAAAAAAGGAATTAAGATTACCTAATCAACGTTCCACAACCTACATTCTAGCTCTAAAAAAAAGACGTTTGCATGACATTATCACTTCATCTTTACAAAACCTTAAAAAAAACTAAAGAAAACCCTCATCAATGGCCTACATTCTCCCCTAGGTTTTTGTTTTGTTTTGTCCAAGTTGTTATCTCCAACCCACCTCTAACCTATACATCCACCATTACTTAATACATATCAACTTAACACTAGTACTAATAATAAGTTCATTTAAAAAAAACTAAAATCAAAACTAAAAAAATATCAAAATTTCATAGATATAATGTCTTAAAACATGCATAACATATTAACTAATATGTGTATAGTAGTCTCAAGGAATCCAATTCTATTAACATTGAATAATCTCAATCAATGGCTTACATTCTACCCTAGGTTATTTCACCCAAGTTGTTATCTCCAACCCACCTCTAACCTATACATCCACCATTACTTACTACATATCAACTTAACACAAATATAACATTAATAATAAGTTCATTTAAAAAAAAACTAAAATCAAAACTAAAAAAATATCAAAATTACATAGATATAATGTCCTAAAACATGCCTAACATATTAACTAATTTGTGTAGAGTTGTCTCAAGCAATCCAATTCTATAAACATTGAATAATAAAACTTTTATTAAAGTAATAGTTTAAATTAAATAAATTTAAAATAAAAAATAATTTGAATTATTGTTAACTTTTCAATTATCGATGCATAATGTATATGCTAATTGGTTATCTGAAACGGCATTAAGATTTGCTAAAAGGCTTTTAGTTTTTCGAGAAGACCTAAACTAGTCTAAAATCTCTTTTGACTCTTTCGAGGGGTATTGGGTTGAAGTTTCATTTTGGAAATTTATGTTTTTGTTTTTATATTTAATAGTGCCTCAAATTATCAGTAACTATTTTGTAAAGCGATATTGATATCTTAATGGACAACCATGCCAAGTTTCTTTGTTAAAGTTGGTACAAGGACAAATATAGTGATGGCCGAGGAGGAACTTTGAGGTTTTTAAGTTTAAAATTGGTATAAAGACATATAGAGTAGTAGTCTAACATGAACTTTGGGATTTTTTGTAGGGTATCTCCGATACTTGGGTCTCGGAGTAATAGCGACTCTATAAAACCTTTGTAATATTAACTTTGATTATATTAATGAATATTACGTAAGCAGTTTTAGCGACTTTATAAAACCTTTGATATATTAACTTTAATTCATTTCTTTTTCTGGTTGGAAAAAAAAATGTTTACCTTTACTGCTCATCATTTAAATTTATACAGGGTTTAAAACTTGGTCACCCCTGGTGAAAATGGGGTTTGTAAGACAAGTCCGTGAGTTTTTAAAAGCTTTTCACAGAGCAAGGTTTAAGAACTCTTTGGCATTCCCGTTTTCCCTTTCCCCGTCTGGGGTACGGTGATATATATATTTTCCCTTGTTGCTCAGATTCACGAGAAAATACAAAGATAAGGCGGAAGCACTTTGCCTTTCATCTTTTTCTCGCAGAAGCCACTCACATAATTCTGTGGCAAATGGCAAGGTCAATGGCTATGGCATTGTTTCCCCGCACGCCCTCCCTGTACTCTTCGCCTTCTGGCCTCTGCTTCTTCACGTAACCATTTCACTTCCCTTCCCATATATATATATTTTTTTCATTTCCACAGCAAATTTTCATATGTCATCTTCGATGGATGAAAATCTCGAGCATTACTCGATTCTGACCTCTTTAAACAGAATATCTGGGCAGGGCCGAACCAATTACTTGAATGCCAGACGTAATTGCCTCGACTCCGCGTATATTCTAACTGAAAGGACTCGCTGTTACTCTGCTTCTGCTGAAGATTCAACAATTTCTTCTTCTTCTTCTTCATTGTCTGCAAATGCTGTTCCCGTCAAGTAAGTTTTGAGATTTAGCGCTGTGATATTCCTTTAAATTTAACGCAACTTAATTCAATTGCATCGTGGTAAGCTGCCCCAATGTGGCTGAATAAACCTAAAGCTTATCTAAGTTAGCACCACCTTTGCTTTTAGCATGTTTGAAGATTAGATTAATCAATAAGTAATTTTTAGAATGTTGGCACAGTAGTCTAGGTTTACTTTTGAAGCATTTAGTGTAGCTCCCATGGGCTTGATCCTTAAATCAGTAGTGATTGCCACACCTGACACCGTTTATTATCGTAGTCTTCTTTACTTGATCCTTAAATCATTAGTGATTGCTACAAGTTTCATGGAAGGAAGAGGGAACATAGATTGCTCTCATGTATATCCAGTGGACCTGATACGAAGACTATGGCCGAGGGCACACAAACTCTCTAATCTGTCACCAAATATTTTAATATGAAAGTATTTCAGTTTTCTTACTTTTTGCATATCCATGTTTCTCTATGAATGAATGCTGCTTATTTGCATGAATATACAGCCACATAAATACAGAAGCACTTGTCAAATTTCCGAGGAATATATAACAAGAAGAACCAAAGCCACGCATAATATTACGAGGTTAATTTTGGTGTTAGACTTAATATGGGGACCTTAAATGCGTTGGATGCGAAAATAGAGTGAATTGATTAGTTGGACGAGAAATCAATGCTCCATTGCTAGAGAGGATCTCATAAATTTTGAGCTACCAACTTATAGAAGGATGATGAGATACCGGTGCCAGAAATGATGTCTGGCCATTTGGAAGCTTGACCAGGTACAAATGGAAAAATTGGAGGCGAAACCCATCAACTACAATACAATTTTGCAGGCATGATATCATTTGTGAAGGAGAAATTCAACCTATTGACATAATTACTGTTGGCTAATGCAGGCGCAACCCCACCTGGTATTTCTGAGAATATATCCTTCTTAGGATGGGGAAGTGTATTTAATACAAATCCATCCTTCTTAGGATAGGAAAGTACATTCATTATAAATCCAGTGGAAAATCACATTACAACAGTGTTCCACGGGACGCGTCCCGCAGGGTCGGGGACGCGTTTCCACGTTTCCTGCGTCCCTGGGATTTGGGGACTCCTGGGTGAAACTTTCCCTCCCCAACCATGCCCCTGTGATTTTTTTAAAAATATTTTCCCATTATTTTCACATTTTACAATTCCTACTTGGTACTACTTAGAAAATAAACTGATATATTTAGTATTTACATTGCACAATCATTAATATACATCAAATGAATTATTATTTTTGATATTTTATTTTATTTTTATAATTTTAGAGACGTCCCCATGTCCCCCCCGAATATCCCTAAATTTGGGGGTGGTCTCCACGCGTCTGTGCGTTTCCCTGCTCCCGCGTCCCCCCGTCCCGGAAACTTGGGGGAACATTGCATTACAATAACCCAAGCAATTGTACCAGTGATGTCAAATTTGTTAAGTCGAATTTGAAAGTGGAGATTATGCCATTCATGATTTAAAGGAGAAGTCAATACTGAGAAGCCGGAAAATTGGCTTAGGCAAGTCTTTACATCCTCTATGACACAGGGTTACATTGATGCCCATAGATAACATTTGCTACATAAAAAATTACTGAACCCACACTACATTGGTCTGGAAACTTCAATCAGAGATAGAGGCAACAAGCTTGACTACTTGTTAGCTGCTAGTAGTAGCTTTAGCAGATAGCAAGGAAGTAATTCTACCATGTGAGGTATGATCATAACCTGAAAATTTAGTGGATGTTCCCGGGATAGAATGTTGGCTAGAAGTTGTTGGAGGGCAGTGTCCCAGTTCCTCCAATACATCATGACATTGAAAAATCTAGAAGATCAAGAAAATGTCATGTGTAACACTTTTGGCAGACTCCATACATTGACTTGGAGGGAATTGGAAGTACTGGAAGTTTGAATACTAGGAGCATAGAACAAAGCTTCAGCTATTTAAACCAAAACAGGTTAGGAAATAAGACCTACCCTTTTAGACCTAGTAAAGCAAGCTAAAGGGAAACAAACTTCTTAGTAGAGGTGCCAAATGTATGTGTTTGGTATTTTGGACCTACATAAGACCATTAATGAAGAGGCATATTGGTGTGTTACCAACACGCATAAGCTGAAAGGATAATAAATAGAACACACTTTCAATTTATAAAAGGTGAGTTGCTGGCAACTCAAGAGTACATTAATGAAAAATACAATAGCTTTTAAAATAGCCGTATTGCTTGTGTGCCACAATGGATAGTTAGATTTGTATATATACATTGTTCATTCACGCTGATGTATGCCCTAGCCTAGGTTGACTTACATACTTTATATATCATGTTAGTTATACACCACATACATTGTATCATAGTACATACTTATGTTATTAACTTTTGGGGTTACTCCAAATATATTTTCACCTGCTAGGAGAGTGTTAGGTCTCTTAACCCCTTGGCAACGCTTCACAAACATATGGATGGTAAGTTTGGGTGGAGATTTGACCTTGGTTAGAGTGCCAACATGGCACCCTTACCTAGGAGGTAGTTACCTTAATTGGCATGATGACTAACCCATTGTGTGCACACAATGGGGGAGACGATTGCTTCATTAGGAGAGGTAACCTACCTAAGGAGGAGGAGCCCTAGGCACTTGGAGGAGGGAACTTAGCCTTAGGAGCTTGTGTGCAGGTGATATACACCTTGGAGGTTGGGCACTTGACTTGAGGATGTTTGGTTTGAGGAGCATACTTCATGGAGGTTAGTTGTGGACCTAGACACTATGTTGAGGAGGTGCATTGGAGCTTAGTGATCACATTGGCACTCATGTTGAGGAGGAGCATTGGAGTTTAGTGACCATATTGGCACACATGCTGAGGAGTGTTGGGCACAAGAGCACCTGTGGCACATGGCTAGCGTAGGAGTGCCTTGCATGAGGACATGGATAATGGATCACCATGGAAGAGGGAGCGTTGGACTAACTACTTGTTGGAGAATGCACCATCTTAAAGGGTTGTTGAGCCCAAGGAGCATCATGCATGGATGTTGTTTGATCTTGGGGTTTGGGTAAACCCTAGTTGGACTCTTGTATATTCTTGTATTGTAAAGTGCTCCATTTGGGGCTATGTTAGCCTCCCTCACCTACTCTATATATATATGTTGCCGGAGCAATTTGCTGTCATGAGCAATTTCAGCAATTTCAAGTTTCTCAGATCTAGAGTCTTGACATTTGCCCATGAAAGGGGTTTGATTGTAAAAACTTCATAGTTTATAAGGATAAGTTTAGAAGGTTCTAATAGTTGATAAAGTGTTAATTAAAGCAATGAGTAAGTTAGTTGAGTGATGAGTCATTGTAACTGAATCTGCACTAGGTGGCAGAATTCATTAAAGTTCAAGTCATGAGTCATTTAGATGGATAGGATTGAATGTTTATTTTAGGAATTAGTTACGAGAGATTTAGGAAGTTTGTTAGGGTTTTGATGAACTGAGAGAAGAGCTTCTACATGTATTAATGTAAGCCTGCAGGCATTTTTGGAGGGGATGGCCAAGCAGAGAGGAGTCAGGCCATAGAAGAATTGGTTAGGGTTCTGAGCATGTATGATTTCATTCTCTTAAATGAAAGAAGACGCATAATTTTCTGTGTGTTTATGCATATTTGTGAATGTCTAAACTTTTGATGAATATTGATTTATCTGAGGAATCCATGCTTGTCTATATGCAACCTTGATGGCACATCAATTTACATTTGGTTAAGCCACTGGTTAGGAATGAAATAACCAGAATAACCAGTTTTCGTTTATGAGGAAGAGAGGGTAGTGTTCATGGAGATTTGGTGGAGAATGCGATTGTAATGTGGGTACTCTGTATTTTCATGGCTTAATGTGAATCTTGAGAATCCAAATCGATGGTTTTATAAAAAATCTGCGTGCTCTGTGTATTCTTGGCACATTTGACTGCGTTGTAAATTGAAAGAAGCCCACAACTAGTATGGGCATAGCGATGAAACAATAGCTTAGGTAAAAGAAAACGAAGATGGAAGGCTCATTGGGACGAGATGCTATTTGGAACGTCGTGTTGAGATTTGGGACAATTCTGCATAACTTGAAATTGCTGACAGATTGATAAGCTGTTGATCGAAGCTACATTGAGAAGCTACGTTTCAGGTTGATGTCCCCAGGTTTGGTCTGGTAACATTAGAGTGTTTTGTTAACTACTGTTCAATTCCTGTTAGTGCTAGTATAGTCCTGCTGCATATTGGGATTTTCGAAATGTTATAAATTTCCTGTGGCATGCATATAGTTCTGGAAATGATGGTGTATTAAAAGCATCTCTGATGTGAGAGTAATTGAGAAAAGACTGATGTAAAACCCTGCGTATTATGTGAAATCTGAATGGAGATATTGAAGATTGAACTTATGGTTTTAGCTAACCATTGCTTGAAACAGATAGTGCAGGCTTAGGGCTATAGGCCTGCATCAAGGGAGGAGAGAGCTCTTGTAATCACTATCATCATTGTATTCTATTCTATCTCTATAATTACCTTGGAGACGCCTTGTAGGGAGCAAGATGCTAGGGTTAGTGAGTAAACTCTAGGAAAAGGCAAGAAGAGAAAGAGAGACATCTTGGATGTTTTTGGAGAGATTGCTATTGTGATATGCTAGGGTTTGCTCTTGTGAGATGAGAGGGTTTGTGCTATGCAAGAAAACCTTAGAGAAGAACATGACAATTAAGGTGATGCAGGTTTATCTTATGGCTTTTGTTGTAGCACTAGGGTTCTAACCCTAGTAGAAGACATGAGGAAAGAAGCTAGCAACTTGGACTAGATTGCAACTTTGTTCTTGTGTGATGCATGGGTCTAGGACAAGATCATGGAGAGCCGAGCTTGATGAGTCTTGCACTTGGTGAGATGCCTTGCTTTGAAGAAGACTTGGTTATTGTACTCTTGGTGTTCCATGGAGGTCTTGGTGCATGTGTTCTTGCAAGAGTTGAAGACCTAAAGTTTGAGGACTCAAACCTTAGGATGGACATGTAGACTTGGATGTTAGCAATAGAGTTGTCTTGCCATGTACTTGTGTGATGCAACATGGATAGGGTTTGCAAACCTTAAGGAGGACACGAACTCTAGTGTGGAGAGCTTGTGTGATGCAGAGTTTGTGTTTGATATTTAGGACTTACATAAGACTATTATTGAAGAGGTGCCTTGTGTGTTACCAACATGCATAACTCAAAAAGATAATAAATGGAACACACTTCCAATGTATAAAAAGCTGAGTTGCCTACAACTCAAGAATACGTTAGTGAAAAACTCTAGTTTGTAATATAGTCGTATTGCTAGGTGCCATAATGGATAATTAGGCTTATATATATAGTAAATACATTGGTTATTCTACGCTCATGTATGTCCTAACCAAGGTTGACTTACATCCTTAATGTATCAAGTTATGTACACAACACATAGCATATCATACTTATGTTGTTAGCGTTTGGGATTACTCCAAAAATGCTTTCACCTTGCTAGGAGAGCACTAGCCTCCTACCCCCTTGGCAATGCTTCATGGACATATGGGTAACTTAGTTTGGTTGGATGCTTGACACTTGGTTAGAGGGCTAGCATGGCACCCTTACATACGAGGTTGTTACCTTAATCAACATGATGACTAATCCATTGGGCATGTTACGTGCCAAATTAGTACCCTTCCGATAGGTCACGAGGGCCAACTATTCAGGAGATGCACCCGTTGTCACAATAATGCACTCTCCTCTCTCTCTAGACCTGCTCCTTTGTCCACGGGAGGCTTCCCAAAAGAAGGTAGACCGTAGATGTATCCCTATATAATATAATAACGAGAACAATTTTACTTCTAACAAAACGCTCCTAGATTTGTAAGCTACTACCTTATGGAGTCAATAAGATATTTAATAAATACTCAATGACTGGTAGGTTAGGAGCAATGTACTTTGGTACTATTTTGTCACTAAGATATATCAAAGAACTGCAGTAATAAACCAGCACCAATGACTTGCAATGAAACTTGAATTAAACCTTGAAAAAATCACCAATATGTACCTCTTACCTCTTACCAACCAATGATGAGACTTGTACCTTTTATGTAGCTCAAGGTTGGTAATATTTACTGCTATATATGGCTCTTCTAACACTTCATATCTGTACCAGCCTGCAAAATGATGAATATCTCTGATTTGGCACTTCAAAACTCCACTAGGGCAGCCAACAATGTTTTGGTGATGATGATTGAACCTTTTCCAACCCCCTAGGATTTGTCCATTGTCCCATATGAGCCTGCAAAGCAGTAAACCAGACCTGCACTAGGGCTGTACTAGCCCCTAGGAGCTGACTTCATTCTCCTAGGGCTGATGTCACCCTAGTTTAAGGCCTCTACAATTTGCAAAACACACTTTTTGTGGATTTTTTGACCTTTTTATGTTTTGTCAAGTAAGATAAACAACTCAGAAATTTATAACAGTGGTAAATACTTTGGATTTTTTGTTAGTAAAATCAATACAAATCAAACTACAATTACAAAGTAAATATTTTTGGAATTTTCAAAATATTTGATATTTAGGGTTTTTCTATATTTTGATTTTTTTTTGTATTTTTCAAAATATAGTACAAGGAATTTTGTAAACTTGAAATGGTGAAGATTGGGGAAATAGGCCTATGTCTTATTCCACTGGAAAATGAGAAATTGGGGATAGTGTTTCTCCAAAGGATTGACAATTCAATATTTAAATGCTGAGTTGCCAGGAAACGTGGGTACCACTTTTTGAAACAGGGTACTTGGGTACATCGGGGGTACTATCTATCTATCTATCTATCTATATAACATGTCACAGTCACATCATACATGCATATTTGATGTTTCTAAATTAGTAAATTCAATGATTCATATGAACATTCACATTGAAAATTTGAAACATAAAATAATAAATTTGATAAATCATATGACATAGACTCATAGTAGATATCAAGTGAAAGACTGGAAGATTAAAGTTATATTAATATATTTACTAATATAAAATATTATTTGTCCATGACACCATGAGTTCAAACTTCATTGTCATACTGCATTCAAAATTCGTCTAATGGCATTTCTAGACATGAAAAGGAAAGTTCAAAATAATAAACATTGAACAATGAACAAGATGGCTGATTGGGCTTCCTCAAGCCATGTCACCAACATCCTCAGGATCAATGTCATCAACGTCACTAAGGTCCTCTTCCTCGTCGTTGTTGGAGTACATGGAGCACTAGCAGTGAGAAATGGAGTGTTGTACGAGTTTAGGTAAGGGGCAAGGGTCCACATAACATGTGTTTTAGTGTTTTAATTTTTAATTTTTAAAATTTTAAACTTCAAACATTGCAAATTGACCCCCTCGACTGGTGAGCTAAGGTAAATTGCCCAACGACTGTACCACCCGCGTACCCAAACACGGTACGATATACCAAAACCCATGCAAGTACCCTGTTTTTATAAACAAAGTACTTGGTACGTGAGGTTGGATTTGGGTATGGCTGGGAATGTACCATTGAAGTACCCAAGTACTCGGTACAGGTTTGTGTACCCGACCCTCTATATGGGTACCCATGCAACACAGTTTAAATGAATTAGGGCAAGGCTAAGAAATGTTAGTGTTGATGTATTTGTAACTTCGGAATGTATTCACTTGTATATTTTATATTGTATTTCATTGTACCTCGACGGAGATGTTTATTTCTCCGACCAAGAGAGTCATTAATATAATAAAGTCATGTAAAGTCATTGAGGTTAACCCTTCGTTATAAGTCGGGGCAATAGTCCTCACAATTGAGTTCAGGTTAACCCTCTGTTGTAAGTCGGGTCAATAGTCCCCACAGTTGAGGGGTATTAGGGTTATTAGACTCTCCTAGAGAAGTCATCCCTGTAGAGTAATTGTCAAGTGGAAAACTAGTATAAATAGAGAGTGAGACTCTCTATTTCATACATACACTCATTCAACTGTAGCGCATGAGTGAGAGAAGAGGAGCTCGCACAAGTGAGAGAGAGATCAGCTGTCGGAGATCATCTTTGTGTTTTTGGGTTTTACATTTGCTATTGGCGCTCATTCTATCTCTGAGGAAGTTGTGGGGTTTTCTCCTTTACGGTTTCCCTGAGGAAAACTCTTTGAGTCTCTTGTCTCTTGTGATTATTGCTGTGCATGTTATTCTCTCAGATAAGCTCCTAAATCATATTGATTAAATGATAAAAATCTAACATTGTATCAGAGCTAACCTGAGAAGAAGACACTATGCAGCTGCAGAAGCTAGGGCTTCTTACTTTTTGGGTCTCTCTCCACAGATCATCAGCAAAAGGAGGCTAGGCTAACTCTCCATTGAAGGGCGCATCTTTCTGTAGAAGTAGAATTTAATTCTGGACATTTTCAGTTTTTGACCTGTCATTGCTACGGGAAATTAGGGCTTTTCACAGAAGTGGAATTTTTGATTGAGCCTAGCATAGGATTGCTCTCCCCAAAATCGAAATTGGTTGGGTAGAACTCCGGGAAAGTCAAACCCTAATTTGAAAACCCTAAAAGACTAAAACTAGTCATTTTGGTGCATTCGCTATATCTCGAGATTGGAGAAGGCTTAGGAGCCGAAACTTTTATAGGTTGAAGCTAAACTTCTGATGTACCCTGTGTAAAAGTTTCAGCCTCCGATTCGCTATATTTTGGGAGATATGATTCCTCCAAATCAGGGTTCCATTCTCTCCCAGGATTCATCCCTAAACAGGACACCTAGGGAGAATTGCTATATCTCGGGCTACGAAGGTCCAAATGAAATTTCGCAAGATGTTCCAGATAGGGCATAGACTGTACTTTTTGTGGTAAAAGTTTCAGACCCCGAAGGTGAAACAGTGACACAAGGAAGTCTGTACAAGTTCTCTATGCTGAACAGTCCTGAAATAAGTCACCTTGGGAAAAATATCATAAGTCCCAATTGGTGAAACCAATTCTGCTCAAACCTGCGGTGTTGGAAAGAGGACAGGCGAGGATACCTCAGTGCGAAGTTTCAGACATAGAGGAGCAGTAACTTCAGAGATACCTCAGAAACAATATTAGGCAATTTTGCAGAACAAATTGAAGAAAACTAGGGCATCAGATATTTTGCAGTTTTGGTCATAGTTTTGGGAAAATGAGTATGTTGCTCAGCTCGTCTTCAAGAGGTGCATATTTCTATCTAATCAGATCTGAAAGATTCCAAGTTTTTGAAAATTAGGGTTTCTCTGACAAACCCTAGATCAGCCACCTCCGGAACCAATACGGACACCTCAAATCGGTAAGATCTAATGTTTTGCTATTTACAATTGAGGTTCTCATTTCAAAATGACTAATCACACCAGCTTGATGACAAGCTTGGTGAAGCTGACAACTTCCAAGTATGGAAGTATAGGACCTCTGTGATCCTTGAAGAAATTGACTTGGTTCAGTATTTCAGTAAGAAAGGTCTAGGAGCCAGAGGGAGATGAGGCTAAGACTAGAGCCAAGAGAATCATTGCAGATTCTAGTAAAGACCATCTTAACCCTCATGTGATACCAAAAGGAAGTGTTCGATTCTATGACGAAGCAATCGAAGAAGAATAAGATATTGTTATATCCACCTTGAATGGCCTCCTAGGATCATGAGATTCATTCATTTGAGGAATGTGTGCCAGAAAGAAGTGATTACCTTCAGCAGACTCTAGGAAGAGTGCACACAAGAAGAAGATGGACTCATAATAAGAGAAGAGAAGATGGGAGCAACTGAAGATCAAGCTCTCATGATTCAAGAAGATCCCTCAAGTGATGAGGAATATGAGGGAACCAATCCTTGAAGAATCTCTTATCCATCTTAGCATTTGGATAAGAAACGATGCTGTTATGAATGAAGAAGATGATGAAGTTGAAGGCTCAAGAAGGAGTCTACCCACGAAACAAATAAAGATAAGTATTCAATTGTCATTTTAATGATATTGTTTGGTTATGCATTTGTTTATATTCAGTTGATGTGTTATGCATTATAAAATGTTTGCATTAATGATAGTATACTACTAATATGCATGTGATGGGTAAGGAGCCCATGGTGCTATACAACTCTCCATTGCTACTTATTTAGAATGAAACCTCTTTGTTGACATATTGGATTAGTGCACAATCTCAATGATGTCATGGTAGAGATGGAAGGCATCTAGAAAGTTTCCATGAGATATGGATGAATGTTGTATTGGCTAAAATAGTTACATGATTATATCTTTATGCATAAGAATTTGCCATTATGAATATGCTTTATGAAATGTTTCTAACCATACAACTAATGCATTTGACTTGTAGGAAAGATCGCGTACAATCGTCTATAAGAAAAGAAGGATGAGACTTGTTCCGAAGAACAAGTGACGACAGTTCAAGAAATAATCCAAAATGAAGAATAGTATGACGAGACTTCAAGAGGCCTCAGACACACTCTAGTTATGTGACACTGTTGAGCGACATCATTGATGAAGCGCCTTCCAGCTATGAAGAAGTAGCTAAGAAGAAAGGGAAGGAGAGTATCAGTTCAAGAAGAATGATGTCTAGGATGCGGTATTGAGACTTTAAGGGAAGTCCGTAGTGTCTTCCATATGGATCTGCAAGATCCAATATGCAGTAGATGGCAACATCGTGGGATACAAGGCAAGATTCGTAACACGAGGCTTCTCACGGAAATAAGACATAGACTACGAAGAGACATTTGCAGCCATTGGAAGTTAAGACACATGACAAGCAGACTCGTGTGCAAATTAAAGAAAGCCTTGTACGAGCTCAAAAGGCACCCATGGGATAACACATAAATGAGGAGCTTGGAGATCACCTAGAGTAATGAAGATCTTAACCTTTGCTACAAGGTTGAAGATGAAAGCCTATAGAGGATGACAAGCTCATAGATGGGTGCGAGAAGAAATGTTGAAAAGGTTCAAGATAGAGGATATTGGTATCCAGTAACCCTAGATGGATACATAGAATATTAGTAGCAGAGGAAGCTACTTGTCACTCCAGTACATAATGTTTCAATACATAGAGTACGAAAGGCAGAGGGAGAATGATGCTCCACTTCAGAGGGAGTGACTATAGAAGATCCTGAGGTTCGACATGATACGACAGGATGGACAACTCACTGATGACTGTAGGTTTTATTGAGAGTAAAGCGGATTCCAACCTTTACTTCAAGGTTGAAGGTGGAAGACCAGTGATGCTCCTTTTATATGTCAATGACTTGTTCCTGACAGAATAAGTGGAACTCATTGAAGTTGCAAGAAGGAGACTTGCTGGCGAGTTCAAGATAAAGGACTTGGGTATGGTACTTTCTAGACATGGAGGTGAGGCAGAGTGCGAATGGAATCTCCCTTAGAAGCAGTGAAGCTCCAGTTTGTGATCCAGATCAAGATCTCTCGAAAGAGGGAGTTCTAGCATATTCGGTGAGACAGGTTGTCTAAGCATAAAATCCTGGCGAAGCTCGTAGGTTGCTCAGACGTAAATGGTCCTGTAGGTTGTCCTCGGATGTAATCAGTCCTGGCGAATCTTGCAGGTTATCCTTGGACGTAATCAGCCTTGATGTGATTCTATGCTAGAAATGGCCAGAGTGAAGTTTGAGTACTTTAGGGAGAAGCTTGGTGTTCTCCAGATCGAGGTTCCTTCCAAGGAGAAGTGATACGTCTGAGAGCCTTTCTGACATGGTGGCAAGATTGGTTCCTCCAATGGTCAGATGTAAGTGCTGTGGCTTTTTGACATGGTGGTAGGATTGGTTACTCCCATGGTCAGATGTAAGTGCTGTGCCTTTTTGACATGGCGAGAGGATTGGTTCCTCCCATGGTCAGATGTAAGTGTTGTGCCTTTCTGACGTGGCGAGAGGACTGGTTCCTCCCATGATTAGATGTAAGTGCTGTGCCTTTCTGACATGGAGAGAGGATTGGTTCCTCCCATGGTCAGATGTAAGTGCTTTGCCTTTCTGACATGGAGGTAGGATTGGTTCCTCCCATGGTCAGATATAAGTGTTGAAGAGATGAAGACCTACATGGAGGCTAGGCCTACAACCAGCATGAAAAATGGCTGGCTCTGTAGAACTTCCTATGACGAGTAGAATTGAGAGATAGCACCATTTGCTCGAGATAGCGGGAGCAGTGATGATGATGATGATCCAATGATGATCCAGCTTTGATGATGATCCAGCGTTGATGATGATCCAGTGACAAAGACTTGTGCTGATGAATTGTGTCAAGAGAATACCTTCCTAGTTAAGAGGGAGTGTTCATGTATTTGTAACTTTGGAATGTATTCACTTGTATATTTTATATTGTATTTCATTTTACCCCGACAGAGATGTTTATTCCTCCGATCAAGAGAGTCATTAATATAATAATGTCATGTAAAGTCATTGAGGTTAACCCTCCGTTGTAAGTCGGGGCAATAGTCCCCACAATTGAGTTGAGGTTAACCCTTCGTTGTAAGTCGGGGTAGTAGTCCCCACAGTTGAGGGGTATTAGGGTTATTAGACTCTCCTAGAGAACTCGGCCCTGTAGAGTAATTGTCAAGTGGAAAACTAGTATAAATAGAGAGTGCTACTCTCTATTTGATACATACACTCATTCAACTGTAGCGCATGAGTGAGAGAAGAGGAGCTCGCACAAGTGAGAGAGAGATCAGCTGTCGGAGATCATCTTTGTGTTTTTGGGTTTTACATTTGCTATTGGTGGTCATTCTATCTCTGAGGAAGTTTTATGGGGTTTTCTCCTTTATGGCTTCCCCGAGGAAAACTTTGTGTCTCTTGTCTCTTGTGATTATTGCTGTGCATGTTATTCTCTCAAATAAGATCCTAGATCATATTATTGATTAAATGATAAAAATCTAATACCTAGGTTATGTTAGCACTTGACCTAATTAGGGAAAACAAGATACCAAGGCCCAAAACATGAGAGATCCTTCAAGAGGAATGTCTTAGTAACAAGACTAAACTATCATGCTTAAAACCCTGAATTGCTCCTACCTTGGATGCATTCCGCAGTGCAAGACAAGAGATTCAAGAGCTTACCATAATTGAGAAAGAAAAGGAGAAGAGAAGAAACCCTAGAATCCTTTCACCTTGGAATAGCCTTGAAGATTGCAAAGAAGCCTCACATCAAAATTTGATTTGTATAAACCTTGGAAAATCCAAGAAGAGAGGTGCACACCACTTGATTTCTCATGTACACAAATAAGAATAAAATTTCAGTCATATTTGATCCCATGATCTTGGTTATAAATGAGAGGAGGGTGCCTTAATTATAAGAAAAAAGGCTAACTTTTCCCTCCTCTAGATTGACCTACCTAATTTGAGTTTAAAATAACTCTTAGGGTTTGTTAACCACAATCTAGGGACTTAACCTCATAAAACATAAAATAATGATAAAAATTGATGGTAGCTTCAATAAGATGAAAAGTTGAGCTTGGAAGGAGGATGTCACACCCCATCCAACCCCAACAAGTGTCTTTTTCCCTCAACACCCTCCTTTAGATGATATGACCTTCAATGCTTGTTTTTAAGGTGGAAGATTTGCATTTCTTCATAAGGACGACCAAGAGAGAGTGCTAGTGCATAGCATAAGGTCCAAGTGGGTAATAATGAGGTGTGCTAAAGTGGGTATGACAACCCTTACAAGCGTAATCACCTTTACAAAGCATGTTAAATCATGAGTGTGGCTAGGGGCTCCTAGGCCATGTGTCCTAATGGAGTCACCCCAAAGTGCATCGACACCTACCCAGGGCATAAATGCCCAACATGATGAGGGGTTACTAGTTATCGCCCATTAAGGGATAGTCAATAGGGACTAAACCTCTTAAAACATAAAATAATGATAAAAATCGATGGTAGCTTCAACAAAATGAAAAGTTGAGCTTGGAAGGAGGATGTCACGCCCCATCCAACCCCAACAAGTGTCTTTTTCCCTCAACACCCTCCTTTAGATGATACGACCTTCAATGCTTTTTTTTAAGGTGGAAGATTTGCATTTCTTCATAAGGACGACCAAGAGAGAGTGCTAGTGCATAGCATAAGGTCCAAGTGGGTAATAATGAGGTGTGCTAAAGTGGGTATGACAACCCTTATAAGCACAATCACTTTTACAAAGCATGTTAAATCATGAGTGTGGCTAGGGGCTCCTAGGCCATGTGTCCTAATGGAGTCACCCCAAAGTGCATCGATACCTACCCAGGGCATAAATGCCCAACATGATGAGGGGTTACTAGTTATTGCCCATTAAGGGATAGTGAGTAGGGCCACAAGATTAGCACACCTTAAAATGAGGATCAAGGGGACCTAACATGATCGACGAAGGGTTTGGAGCACCAATAGACCAAAACTCTTACATAAAGCAGCCCCAACTTGGCCTTTTACAATGGCAAAATGACCCCCCTCCTTGGCACATCTAGTAGGGTGTGTTGCAGAGAATCTGGGGCGTAACAACGTGCACTCAATGGGGTAGTTTGTTGCTCAATTAGGAGATGTATCTACCTAGGATGAGCACTAGGCAATCGAAGGAGGGCACTTAGCCATAGGAGTTTGGGACCATATGATACACCCCTTGGAAGTTGGGCAGTTGACTTGAGGACGCTTGGTTTGAGGAGCATACTTCATGGATGTTAGTTGTGGAGTTGGACACATATGTTGAAGAGGAGCATTGGTGCTTAGTTATCACATTGGCACACATTGAGGAGTGTTGACACATAAGCACGTGCGACACATAGTTAGAGGAGGAGTCCCTTGCATGGGTACATGGATATCATATCAATGTGGAAGAGAGAGCATGTGCAAGAGAGAGCGTCGAACTAACAACTTGATGGAGAGCTCATTATCTTAGAGGATTTGAGTCCAAGGAGCATGATGCATGGAGGGTGTTTGATCTTGGGAGTTGGATAAACCCTTGTGCGAGTCTTGTATATTCTTGTATGGTAGAGCTCTCCATGTGGGGTTGCCTTGTTGGTTACTTGTATGAACATAAGTCCTTGTTTTATGTTAACCTCCCTCACCTACACAATATATAAAGGTATGGCAGAGCTCTTGTAATCACTATCATCACTGTACTCTATTCTGTTAGATTTTTATCATTTAAGCAATATGATCTTAGGATCTTATCCGAGAGAATAACATGCACAACAATAATCACAACAGACAAGAGACACAAAGAATTTTCCTCGGGGAAACCATAAAGGAGAAAACCCCACAACTTCCTCAGAGATAGAATGAGCACCAATAGCCAAAAGTAAAACCCGAAAACATAAAGATGATCTCCGAGAGCTGATCTCTCTCACTTGTGCAAGCACTTCCTCTCTCACTCATGTGCCTCAGTTGAGTGAGTGTATATAACAAATAGAGAGGCTCACTCTCTATTTATACTAATTTTCGACTTGACAATTACTTACCAGGGTCGACATCTCTAGGAGAGTCTAATAACCCTAGCGCCCCACAACTGTGGGGACTATTGCCTCGATTTACAACGGAGGGTTAACCTCAATGACTCTCCCGATAGGAACATCGGGCTACAATATAAGATATACAAGTGAATACATTCCAAAGTTACAAATACATCAACACTCTCTCTTAACTAGGAAGGTATTCTCTTAACAAAATTCATCAGCACAAATCTTCTTCTCTGGATCATCATCAAAGCTGGATCATCATTGGATCATCATCATCATTACTACTTCCACTATCTCGATCAAATGGTGCTATCTCTCAATTCTACTCGTCATAGGAAGTTCTATAGAGCCAACCCTTTTTCATGCTGGTTGTAGGCCTAGCCTCCATGTAGGTCTTCATCTTCTTCAGTGCTTACATCCGACCATGGGAGGCCCAGCCTCCCACCTACATCGGAAAGGCCCAGCCTCCCACCTACATCGGAAAGGCCCAGCCTCCCAACACTTATATCTGACCATGGAAGGCCCAACCTGTCACCATGCTAGAAAGGCCTAGCCCTTACATCTGATCATGGGAGGGCCTAGCTTGCCCCCATGTCAGAATGGCCCCGACCCTTACATTTGACCATGGGAGGGCCCAACCTGCCCCCATGTCAGAATGGCCCCAGCCCTTACATCTGACCATGGGAGGGCCCAGCCTGCCCCCATGTCAGAATGGCCCAGCCCTTACATCTGACAATGGGAGGGCCCAGCCTGCCCCCATGTTAGAATGGCTCAGCCCTTACATTTGACCATGGGAGGGCCTCGCCTGCCCCATGTCAGAATGGCTCAGCCCTTACATCTGACCGTGGGAGGGCCCAGCCTGTCCCCATGTCAGAATGGCTTTGCACTTACATCTGACCATGGGAGGGCCTAGCCTGCCCCCATGTCAGAATGGCTCAACACTTACATCCTCCGGCATGGTAGGACACACCATCTACCATCCGAGGAAAGGCCCAACACTTACATCCTCCAGCATGGTATCTACCATCCGAGGAAAGGCCCAACACTTACATTTGACCCAGTCAAAAAGGCCCAACACTTATATCTGACCCAGTTAGAAAGGCCCAACACTTACGTCCTCCGGCATGGTAGGACACACCATCTACCATCCGAGGAAAGGCCTTGCACTTACATCTGACCATGGAAGGAACCAATCCTATCACCATGTCAGAAGGCCTCTGCACTTACATTTGACCATGGGAGGCCCCGCCTACCACCATGTCAGAAAGGCTCTACACTTACATCTGACCATGGGAGGAACCAATCCTACCACCATGTCAGAAAGGCACACAGACTCATCACTTCCCCTTGGAAGGAACCTCGATCTGAAGAACACCAAGCTTCTCCCTGAAGTACTCAAACTTTACTCTAACCATTTCTAGCCAATGTTATTGGAACTGGCAAAATCGACCGGTCTGATCGGTTTACAGGGTTGGCCAGTCTGGTCAGTAAAATTTTTCCCTCAGACCAGATTTTTTTCCAAACCGGGTACAGAACCAGTCAAAATCGGCTGAACCGGTCAAAACCGACCGGTTCGTACTTTGGCGTACGATCGCGGACTGGGGACTCACGGAACTCAATTTTTTTTTTTAAACACAAAATAAAACCTAACCTATGCTTCTAACCTAACCCTAAGCCTATCCTAACACTATTTAAAGATCCCCCCACCCAGTACAATCTTAGGCTGAGGCGTAACCAGTTGTTGAACAAGACACCAGCATCAGGAAACATAACCTTGGATGACTTTGATCCATAATCAGAGTGGGTTTTGGAGACTCAAGCACTAGTATTTGAAAATGAAGACCTTTCTTGGTTGGATTTGGATCCATCTCCAGAGGTTCAACCTTCAGGGCTAGGGGAATCAAGTGGGGCTCAGAATCCCACTCTTGAAGAGGATGAAGAGGAAGAGGATAAGGATGACGATGAGGAGGACGATGATGAGGAGTAGTAGACTACTAGAGACTAGACTCTAGTAGTAGTAGCTAGTAGGGTAGTGCCATATGATCACTTTATTGTTATTCATTAGTACTATGGTTTATTTTTGGATTGTAGGGGCCATTTAGAGCCTCTTTGTTGATGTACATTGGTTCAGAACCTCAGAGATGTATTACACTAGGTGCTATTTTGGATATTTTCACCCATATTTGCTATATATATAAGAAACTTTGCATATTTGTGTATTAATGGTTTGGATTCATATGTATGCACATGAATATATATGTTTTTTTACAAACTATGAATATTTTATGTATTTTTTAGTTAGCCATTTTTTTACCCGGTTTTTTGTCGGTTCTGGTCCGGTCCACATTTTGGGCTTCGCGTTCGATGACCGGTCCGGTTTCGATAACATTGTTTCTAGCGTAGAATCACATCAGGGCTGATTACGTCCAAGGATAACCTGCGAGCATCGCCAGGACCGATTACATCCGAGGACAACCTACAACACCGTTTACGTTTGAGCAACCTACGAGCTTCGCCAGGATTTTATGCTCAGACAACCTGTCTAATCGGCTATGCTAAAACTCCCTCTTTTGAGAGATCTCGTTCTGGATCACGTACTGGAGTTTGACTGCTCCTCTCTGCATTATACAAAAAATGCAAGTGGCAACATATTTTGCCTTGGCTGTACTCAGCGCCATACAGAACTCCTTCCTGCTAAACCAAGAGATCACACCTGATCCCATACTGAAGCAGCACCCCGAAGTGCTCTTCCTATCAATGGCACTGCCTGTCCAATCTGGATCCACATAACCCTCTAGGTTAATCTTTTGATTCGCTTCATACTTGAGCCCATAGTCAACTGTACCCTTTAGGTACCTCACTGCATGCTTTGCAACCATCAGGTGAACATGTCTCGGATCTGTCAGGGACATCAATGGACCCAATCATCTGACGATACATCGTAGCATCAACCGACTCTGATGAAGCATCACTCAATAGCTTCAGGTTCGATGCCATAGATGTGGCCATGGCCTTGCAGTCCATCATCCCGAACCTCTTCAGGATCTCCACTGCATACTTCCCTTTTCCAAGGGGGATTCCATCCGCACTCAGCCACACATCCATGCCTAGAAGTAGTGCATCATATCCAAGTCCTTCATCTCGAACTCGGCAGCAAGTCTCCTTCTTGCAATTTTAATGAGTTCCTCTTTTCTGTCAGGAACAAGTCATTAACATATAATAGGAGCATCACTGGTCTTCCACCTTCAACCTTGAAGCAAAGGTTGGAATCCGCTTTACTCTTAGTAAAGCCTAAAGCCATCAGTAAGCTGTCCATCCTGTCGTACCATGTCGAATCTTAGGATTTTCTGCAGTCACTCGCTCTGAAGTGGAGCATCATTCTCCCTCTTCCTTTCATACTCTATGTATTGAAACATTATGTACTGGAGTGACAAGTAGCTTCCTCTGCTACTAATATTCTATGTATCCATCTAGGGTCACTGGATACCAAGATCCTCTATCTTGAAAGCGTTCTCCTCGCACCCATCTATGAGTTTGTCATCCTCTATAGGCTTTCATCTTCAACCTTGTAGCAAAGGTTAAGATCTTCATCACTCTAAGTGATCTTCAAGCTCCTCATGTATGTGTTATCCCATGGGTGCCTTCTGAGCTCGTACAAGGCCTTCTTTCATTTGCACACATGATTCTACTTGTCATGTGTCTTTCTAGTGGCTGCAAATGTCTCTTCGTAGTCTATGCCTTCTTTCCTTGAGAAGCCTCATGCTACGAATCTTGCCTTGTATCCCACGATGTTTCCATCTACTGCATGATGGAACCACGAACTTCCCTTCAGGTCTCGATACTGCATCGTAGACATCATTCTTCTTGAACTGGTATTCTCCTTCCCTTTCTTCTTGGCTACTTCTTCATAGCTGGAAGGTTTTGCATCAATGATGTCGCTCAATAGTGTCACATAACTGCATTCGTCATATTATTCTTCATTTTTGGATTATTTCTCGAACTGTCATCACTTGTTCTTCTGAACAAGTCTCGTCCTTCTTTTCTTGTAGGTGATTGTACACGATCTTTCCTACAAGTCAAAGGCATTAGTTGTATGGTTAGAAACATTTCATAAGGCATATTCATAATGAAATTTTTTTATGCATAAAGATATAATCATGCAACTATTTTAGCCAATACAACATTCATCCATATCTCACGGAAGCTTTCTAGATGCCTTCCATCTCTACCATGATATCATTGAGATTGTGCACTATTCCAAATATGTCAGCAAAGAGGTTTCATTCTAGATAAGTAGAAATGGAGAGTTGTATAGCACCACGAGCTACTTACCCATCACATGCATATTAGTAGTATATTGTCATTATTGCAAACATTCTACCATGCATAATATATCAACTGAATATAAACAAATGCATAACAAAACAATATCATGAAATGACAATTGAATACTTATCTTTATTTGTTTCGTGGGTAGACTCCTTCTTTCAGCTTCATCATCTTCTTCATTCATAACGGCATCATTTGTTATCCAAATGCTTAAGATGGATAAGAGGTTCTTTAAGAATTGAGTTCTTCATATTCCTTATCGCTCGTGAGCATTTGATCTTTAGTTGCTCCCATCTTCTCTTCTCTTATTATGGGTCGAGCTTCATCTTGTGTGTGCTCTTCCTAGAGTCTGCTGAAAGCAATCACTTCCTTTTGGCACACGTTCCTCGAATGAATGAATCCCATGATCCTGGGAGGCCATTCAAGGTGGTTATCACAATTTCTGCATTTTCTACTTCTTCATCCACTACTACAAGTTGTTCTTTGATTTGAGAGACCCTTGTAAAGTATGATTGTATGGTCTCTGCATTCTGGATCTTATACATTTTTCAATTGGTTTCTCAAAGTCATCTTCTGATTTATGTTCTTCCCTTCAAATAGCTTAGTCAAGAAATTAAACATCTCTTTAGGTGTCTTTAGGGAAGACACTTGTGGTATAAGGTGATCCTTGATTGAATCAGCAATGATTTTCTTGGCCTTGACCAAGTTCTTCTTGTGTAAGACTTTACGCTCATCTCCCTTTGGAAGTGGAACTTCTCCACTTATGTAGGTGTCCAATTCATTTTCTTCAAGAACAAGTGAAATCCTATACTTCCATTCTCGGAAGTTTTCAGCTTCACTAGGCTTGTCATCAAGCTGGTGTGATTAGTCATCTTGAAATGAGAACCTCAACTGTAAATAGCAAAAGATTAGATCTTACCGATTTGAGGTGTCTGTCCTGGTTCCGGAGTTGGCTGATCTAGGGTTTGTTAGAGAAACCCTAATTTTCAAAACTTGGAATTTCAAACTTTTGATTGGATAGAAAGTAGACCTCTTCAAGGCGAGCTGTCCAATGTACTCCTTTTCTGAAAACAGTGGAGGGAAACTCCCAGAACAAGAAGCCCTAGTTTTCCAATTTCTTCTACAAAAATACCTGATATTGTTTCTGCGGTATCTCTGAAAGTACTGCTCCTATGTGTCTGAAATTTCGTATTGAGGTAGCCTCATCTGTCCTCTTTCCAACACCACAGGTTTTATCAGAATTGGTTTCACCAATTGGGACTTATGATAGTTTTCCCATGGTGACTTAATTCAAGACTGTTAAGCATAGCGGACTTGTATGGACTTCCACGTGTCATTGTTTCACCTTCGGGGTCAGAAATTTTTTACCACAGAAAGTACGGTCCGTGCCCTATCTGGAACATCTTGCAAAATTTCATTTGGACCTTCGTAGCCTGAGATATAGCGATTCTCCCTAGGTGTCCTGTTTAGGGATCAATACTGGAAGAGTTTGGAACCCTGATTTGGAGGAATCATGTCTCCCAGAATATAGCGAATCTGAGGCTGAAATTTTTACACAGGGTACATCAGGATTTTATCTTCGGCCTGTGAAAATTTCGTCCCCTGAGACTTCTTCAATCCTAAGATATAGCGAATGTACCAAAACTACCAGTTTTAGTATTTTAGGGTTTTTCAGGCCCAAGGTCAAACTAGGGTTTGACTTTCCTGGAGTTTCACTCAACCAAAAACTTCGACCTTGGTCTCTAAACTTTGATTTTGATGAGGAGAGCAATCCTATGCTGGGCTCACTCAAAAATTCCTCTTCTGTAAAAAGCCCTAATTTCTCGCAGTAAAAGCTGAAAATACCCGGAATCAACTTCTGCTTCGACAGAAAGATGCGCCCTTCAATGGAGAATTAGCCTAGCCTCCTTTTGCTGATGGATTGTGGAGAGAGACCCAAAAAGTAAGAAGCCCTAGCTTCTGCAGCTGCACAGTGTCTTCTTCTCAGGTTAGCTCTGATACCATGTTATATTTTTATGATTTAAGCAATATGATCTTAGGATCTTATCCGAGAGAATAACATGCACAACAATAATCACAAGAGACAAGAGACAAAGAATTTTCCTCGGGGAAACCATAAAGGAGAAAACCCCGCAACTTCCTCAAAGATAGAATGAGCACCAATAGCCAAAAGTAAAACCCGAAAACATAAAGATGATCTCCGACAGCTGATCTCTCTCAATTATGCCAACACTTTCTCTCTCACTCATGCGCCTCAATTGAGTGAGTGTATATAACAAATAGAGAGGCTCGCTCTCTATTTATACTAATTTCGGACTTGACAATTACTTACCAGGGCCGACGTCTCTAGGAGAGTCCAATAACCCTAGTGCCCCACAACTGTGGGGACTTTGCCCCCCGATCAACAAGGAGGGTTAACCTTAACTCAATTGTGGGGACTATTTCCCCGACTTACAACGGAGGGTTAACCTCAATGACTCTACATGACTTTATTATATTAATGACACTCCCGATAGGAACATCGGGCTACAATATAAGATATACAAGTGAATACATTCCCAAGTGAATTCAAGGGTCACCTATCCCAAGGATTAATTTACATAAGTCGGTTAAGACTTTCCTTGCAGAGAGCCCTATTTATAGGTGATTGATGCTGGCATTTTCACCATATTGAGAAGTAATAATTCTTTCTCTTGAAGAGCGCTCCACCTCCTTTGCTAACTTATTAATATTTTATTGGAGGTTATTCTTGAGGAGTGTTCCAAAGGAGGAGAGGACAAATGCCAACTTGCATGAGCATGTTGCTTGAGGATGA
Source organism: Pseudotsuga menziesii (assembly GCA_001517045.1). Classification (NCBI taxonomy): domain Eukaryota; kingdom Viridiplantae; phylum Streptophyta; class Pinopsida; order Pinales; family Pinaceae; genus Pseudotsuga; species Pseudotsuga menziesii. The sequence continues at coordinate 219,710 of LPNX010950522.1, read as the reverse complement.
AGACATGTGGTACTCTAACTTATCTTGCCTCATTATTTGGTCATGATTGTCCATCTTTTTTAATATTTTAATCCTTTTAGTTTTTTTCTAGTATTTTGGTAGGAGAATAAAGTGGATATAGAATCCACTAATATTATTTTATTATAAGAGATTGAGCTAGAGACTCTATTTAAAGAGTAACTCTCTTATTCATTTTTCATGGTCGGATTTGGGAAGATTCCCCTTGGAGCTTATTTGAAGATCTTGGAGGCAATGCAAGCGAAGGGTTTATCTTGCGAGGTATAATGTTTTGGAACCAACCTGAATAGCGATGCTGGAAATTTCTTGCGACAAATGTGTTATGAAGGGCTAAAACTTAGGTAACATTGTTCCTTGTTAGAAGAAATTTAATTGTGGTTCATCCCCCCTTTCAAATCTTTGTGTCTATTTCTGGAAAATGTTCTTATGTATCTTCTTTCTTAATTTGGATCAGCTATAATTTACATGATTTTGTAGTAGACACACCTAATGCATGTTTGGAGGTCTTTCTTCATCTAGATTCCTTTCAAGAGATTTCTGTTTTAGTGGCTGTGAAGATAGGATTGTTGTAGGTTCTTCATTTGGGTTACATGCTTCCTAATCGCATAAAAACGGTCCTCATATGCTTTATCCTTTGACTCCATTTGCCCAATGGATTGACACTAGTCTTGGTCCACCCATCACCTTATATAAATCTATATTAAATTTCTCTTTTGTTAAAGTTGACGTTTCCGTTACACCTAGAGTTTCCATTGGATAACTTTAGTAATCCTATATTAGGGATACCCCCCTTGTGCCAAAGGATATCTGGCCTAAAGTGAGAAGAAATCCACTGTGATGACAGTGGGTAGACCTCTTGAGTTCCACCAAGATTGCACTTGTGTTTTAGGGCCTTACCACAAAAAGTGCAAGTTTGGGAGGTAACATGTTACACACACACACACACACACACATATATCTTAAAATTAACATTAACATTATATTAATATATAATTACTAATTAATGATTAATAATTATTAAAGAGTCACGACTTTACGTTGGAAAGTCACGAATGGACTTATATAAGTCCAATTGTTGTAAATGTAAATCATCATCGAATATTTATCAATTATATTATTATTATCCATTCATGGAGTTTTTAGCTTATTTACGCTGGTTATTTTTATAAGAAACAAATTTTACTATTTCATTGGTATCAGAGCCCCTTCTTGGGCAGATTCCGGCTTGTGGCTAATATTTTGTGGAGCTTCTCCAAAATTGGGTCTTTGACCCGCATAGGTTTTTGACCAACCCTCCTTGCTCTCCATAGAGGCTACGCTTCACCTTCTCGCTGCAAGCCTCCTTCCACTGCAGACCTGCAAACCCTAATATAATACATTTTAAAGAAAATATTTTATATTAATAATAACATTTATTATTTTTAAAGTTCTAAGTGCTTCCATTAGAAAAAATATATTATTATTTTATAATAATAATTAATAATTAATAATTTTCATTACAAGTATTATTTAATACAAAAAAGAAAGAAACCAAGTCAAAGAAAGAAGACCAAAAGATATTAAAGAGAGCAAAAATCAAGTCTCGAAAGATATTGAAGAAGTCATTGAAGCCCATTGTGGATTCCATATATAAATCCAAATTTTGGATTAAGTGTCCTTATTGCGAAATGGAATTCCAATATTTGACATTTTTTAAGAATGGAAATCGCTCCTATCCAATATGTGGTAAATATTTTATTATGAAAGACGATCAAGGTAACTCACACTTGCAATCACAGAAACTGGAAAACGAATTAGGATACTATAAGGAAAGCAATAAAAATCTACAATTTGAGATGAGTAATCAGATCATTCTTCATTAGTTGATAGAACAAGAAAATCATCGCTTAAAATATCAAAATAAAAAACTGGAAAAAGCTAATGAAGATATCAAAAAACTGTTATTAGTTAAGAATGAAGAAATATCTCGATTAAAAAATCACAACAAGACCTTAAAGACAAAATAAAAAAGTTTGAAGATAATGAAGAATCACCGTATAGAAGTGATAACGATTTAGAAGAAGACAATGCGTTTAAACCAAGGTTACAAAAACTGAACCACTGGTCGAATCGATCGACCCTGAAAACCGGACCCAGATCGGAACCGGACGAAAACTGGGAAAAAAACCGGATCACAAAACCGATCAACCAAAATACAAAAACTTCTTAAATTTTGAAAAATTATAGATATATTCATGTGCAACCATGTGAATCCAAACCATTATATAGAAATTTGTGAAAAGTGCTCTTGGTATGTGTGCCATACTGAGCATATTTCACTAGAACCTTCCCCACTCAACCAGCTTTTATTTTTTTTTTAAATTTAAAAAATACCTTGTTTAGTGTTGTTGTACAGTTATGTAAGGAACTGGTCAAAACCGGAATCGGAACCAGGGAAAACCGAACGGTTCCGTACGGAATCGGTCAAAACCGGTTTGAGACATCGATTTGACTCGGTGAGGCCCCAAAACCGGTCAGACTGCCCGGTTTTACCGGTTCCGGTCCGATTTTTGTAACACTGATTTAAACAAGCTCATCATCGACAAAGATGATGAATTGGCGCAAATCCAGAGAAATCTAAAATGTTAAGAATCAGAGATATGTTGACACTAGCAACAGAAGGAAGAACTCCAGCAAATGTATGACGACACGAAAAAAAAGCACAAGTTAGAAATTGCGAAAATCAATGGCAAATTAGCAATACCGAATAACTATTTCGACTAAGAATTCAAAACAAGACATTACTTACGAAAATAAAAAACTAAAAAATAGTCAGAGGATAGAACTTTCCAATGAAGACCTCCAAGGAAGAATATACTAAAACAACAAGAAGAAACCCATCGTTTGAGAAATCTTAATCAAGAACTAGAGGAGCAAATCAAGAAGTAAAAAGAGGACAAACAGTCGCAAGACAAAAGGTTCGAGAAGATTTAGAATAATAATAATCTATTAGATAAGATAAGATAATTTTATAATTTTATTAATGTCCACTATGGACCACAAAGTAGGTCAACGGGACTGTCGGTTACAATGATAGTTTATACATGTGGGAGGATCAAATGATCTCCCTTTAAAGCAAAAGGAAATTCAATATAAGCAATGAAGTAGATAGAAGTAAAGATAAACAAGTCAAGCTAGGCTGAAGCATGGAAGAGTTCCTACTCTAGTTCCGATCATGCAGTCCTGCACAGGGGTGAAGGAGCTCAGGTGGACCGGATCCAGGAGCTGAAAGGATCAGGGTGGGTCTGGTACTCCTAACATCCGAGGTTGAACGAAGAAAACTGAGAGAACTATAAAAGTGTCTACTGTCCCGAGTCAGGGCCGGTAGGCGCGGGTCGCCCTCTAGCCTGGTGTCGGTGGGGTTTGGATGGTCCTGGACGCCCCCTGGAGGGAGGTTTGTGACGGAGCTACCGTTGAGATCTCGTGGATCGAGAACCTCCAACCTTTACTAATCTGGGAGTTGTGTCGATATCAGGGTCACTAGATCTCTTGGTGCCCCCGGATGACAGTAGCATGTTGAAGAACGCGATGATCCGCTGTGTGGTGTCTGGTCTGGTGGGGGATGGAGGATCTGGGCTAAAAACTTTGAGGACCTCCTGAATATAAAGTGCTAGACATCTCTGGTCGGTGTATCTGAAGAAAGCAGCTAGAGTTTGGGCCCCCCTGAACAAGCAATAGAAGCGTCCTCTAATCTCATAGTAGACAGGACATCTGAAGATAAAATGTGACTCGGTTTCAACTTCCTGTAGGTGACACAGTTGGTGGATCCTATCTGATCTATCGATCTGGTGGTCTGACTCTACCCGGAGTCTATGTGATCCTACTCTGAACTGTTCGAGAGGGATCCGAAGGGCATGCATCCAGTGACGAAGTGTATACTGGGGCCGGACAATGAGCCCGTCTCTGATCTCCAAGAAATGTTCAACATAGAAGGCCATCTTTGGGCGCAATCCTCCCGGAGGATTGATCCAAGTTACCTAGATGAACTGCTTGTAAATATCCTCTCTGATGATCTTATTCAACTCTTGTCGGATAGGTAGAAGGTGACCCGGAGCATCTAGAGAGTATTGGAACGGGGGAAGACGATTTAGCTGGATCCTCACTGAAGCAAGAAGGCTCGAGACCCCTGTGAGCCAACACTTGGCCCTGCCTGGGTGAGTAGCGCTGGCAATAGTCTGGGTAGAGCAATAAACTAGATACAGGTACCTATCTCGTCCTTTTGATGAGTCGGCCTGCCCTCGGATCCGATGTAGGAAGGAGACCAATCTGAAAATTGTCTCGTGGCGGAAGGACTGGGCTCCAAATTCAGCGAGGATGATGTGCTGTGGTACTGTTTGCTTGCACCTGATGATACGTCGTAGAAGGAGAATCTGGACTCTTTCAGCTGATGCCCAATCTGACTTGAGTAGAGAGGGGCCCCAGATCTCTGATCCATATAAAACAGTGGGACGGATGAAAGTATTTAACAGATCCATCTTGGATGAGATATCCTGGAAAAGGTGACGAAAGCACTGTCTCTCAAGAAGGGCTAGAGACCCATACCCCTTGTTGATTCGAGGTTGGAGGGCTGGTCGTAGACTGAAACGGGGCCCAAAGAACTGCACTCCCAGAGAACAAATTAGTTCAAATCCAGAAGAAAGCATCCAGATTCTCCTAAAAACAAATTCAAGTGGAGGAAGAAGAAACAAATACAAATTCGGTCCCCATCACAGTTCAACAGGAAGTCAATACAATATAAAAACAAACAACAAGAACTTCTTATTGACACCCAAATTACAAAAAACATTTTGACCAACGGCAGGGTCAAAATGAACATAAACCAAGGAGTTATAATTATAGAAGCGAAAGAACACAAAATCTACAACCTAAGAAGAAAATGAGAAGATTTATCCAACAAGGCGATCAACAATCATCTCCGATGAAGATACATCTCAGATGGACCACATCATAGACAATGCGACATTTTTTCTTTAGAATTCGTAACTTGTATAGTCTCTTTTCGTCAAGTGTCGCAAGTACTAAAGGAAAGGACCAAGATATGACATTACAAGCAAGAAATCAGACGTAAGCCTTGTCTTCAATAAGCTTTGAGGACAATGCTCCCTTTAAGGAGAAGGCAATGTTATATATATATATATCTTAACATTAACATTAATATTACTATTAATAGATAATTAATAATTATCAAAGGGTTACGACTTTACGTCGGAAAATCACGAATGGACTTATATAAGTCCAACCCTTGTAAATGTAAATCATCATTGAATATTTATCAATTATCTTATTATTATCCATTCATGAACTTTTTAGCTTATTTATTCTGGTTATTTTTATAATAAACAAATTTTACTGTTTCATATGCTTTATCCTTTGACTCCATTTGCCCAATGGATTGACACTAGTCTTGGTCCACCCATCACCTTACATAAACTTATATTAAATTTCTGTTTTGTTAAAGTTGACGTTTCCATTACACCTAGAGTTTCCATTGGATAGCTTTAGTAATCCTATATTAGGGATACCCCCCTTGTGCCAAAGGAGATCTGGCCTAAAGTGAGAAGAAGTCTATTGTGGTGACAGTGGGTAGACCTCTTGAGTTCCACCAAGGTTGCACTTGTGTTTTGGGGCCTTACCACAAAAAAGTTTTGGTTTGGGAGGTAACACCTCCAACAAAAGGTGATATTCCTTAAGCAAATATGCATCAGAGCACTAACACCTTGGCCCGAAAGCCAAAAATCCTCCAAGCGCAGCCTGCTTGGGTAGGGTCTTCAACCTGAGAAAAATTTCATGCTATATGAAATTATGAATGGTAACACATGATACTCTGACCTAGGGACATATCACCGGTTCCTTCTCTATTACTAGGAGTTCCTCATCCTTAGAAGCTAGGAAAGCTGCCACCCTACCCTCTGCCTCAACTCTAGCTTTTTCTCCTGCCCCTATTGAGAACATTTGGAGGCCATTTCAGATGAGCCCTTAGGGGCCCATCAACGTAGGCCATTCTCAACGGGACGATAATGGATGAAACTTAGGTGGACATTTCCATTCCCGGTTCTGATGACAATACTGACCAAATTTTTTTCTTACTTATAGTTTATTTCTCTATTACTTGATTTTATATTTATAGCTGGTACCCTATTATAAGTGGGGTTGTTTTCTTGTTCTTCTAACTCTAGGTTTTGTTTTGTACTCTTGGAAGATGACTTTTGCACTCCCTCTATTGCCCATTTTCGCAAGTTGTACTTCCAAGTCCCATTGACCTATTTTGGTCCTCAATGGACATTAATATAATTTCACGCATTGGGTTATTTGTCTAAACAACTTTTGATTACACGAGAACATTCTTTAAAGTGCAACTCCACTAAACCCCATTGAAACTATATTGAGAAACTGTGGCACTGAATTGTTATCTCAGATATTTTTGGGTAACTTGGACAATGTTTTAAATCTTATTTTTGTCAGTAAGATGATATGATTTCATTTTTGGGATTAATCTATATAATTTTATTATTATTAAGCTCTTTTTGCAGTCTTGTCATGGAATTTTGTGTCATTCAATTTTCCTGACTAGCAAGTGAAATTTCACAGGAAGAGGGTTGTTTCGGGTGTGCAACCAACTGGATCAATTCACCTTGGCAACTATCTTGGTGCCATCAAGAATTGGGTGTCTTTGCAGGTTTTTTCTTTCATGGATTTTTTATCATTCTATCCTTTTTAGAAATTGTTTTATAACTTTTTGACTTGGAGTGACTATATAGATAATATGTCCAATTAGCTTATGATGTGTACGTGGAAGGAAAAAATATTTCCAAAGTGGTATTGTCAACCTATTCATCTTATATATGATATATCAGAGACACATATCACCTCTTAGTTTCAAGTTCTCTCATATATCATTTCTTAACACATTCCATGTACCCAAAAGATAAATAGTGCAACTTAAAATGTTAACATGCCTCTCATTAAGATTCATTAGAAGTAACTAAAATCTTTGGATTCATAATGAGAGCTGAGTCAATATACCTTTTTTCTAAGTGCTACATGGAATTTCTAAGACGTTGATCTCATTTGCCTTCATCATAGATTCTTTCACATCGTATCCGATTGAACTACATGCAAGGATCGGGTGGCCCATTTACTACTTGAACATTTTCATTTGGACTATATAATTCCTGGGCTTCAGCTGGTTTAACTTGCCTCTGGTTAACCTTCACCATAATAGCAATTGGCTACAATGGTCAGATTTGTTAAGGACGGATAGTTTTCAAGGTTGGACCTGCATCTCCTGCACATCCAGAATCTGGGCATTATTTTTGTAACACTAACTCAAGATCTTCACCAACAATCTTAATCTACAGTCTTTCTTCTGACATGTACTTGCTTCTTTTTTAGGTTCTAGATAAGATGATCTAACTAGCTTTTATGTTCCTGGAGCCCCAAATCTAACAATTGAGAACTTGAGGATGCCTTTGAGTGGCCATGTTCTGCCACTGCATAAGTGATCCAAATCATCTATGGTATTTCTAAAGAGACCATGCTTGCTTCCTCGAAAAACATGTAAACCTTTACTCCTGTAGACAAAAAGGTAATCAGAATATCCCCTTAAAACCCATTTTCCTTGCATATCTGTGATTTGTACCTTCAAATTTGTAAGAATAACCTACAGATCTGCATGTATTACTGCCATAAAACAGAAATTAAATGATTTTTATTTGTTTTAAATGGACCAGTGTTTGAATCTCAAGGATTATGGAGTTACAAAAGAAGAAAATTGCACAAGGAGATGCTAAATCTAAGTTGTATGATGCGGAAAAGACTAGAATAAGTAAAGAAAATACATCTAGAATAATAGTTTGGTCGTCAAATGTATTTCAACTTTATAAACAGAGCTACAGATACAATTTCCAGAGATCTAAGTTACATACACAAGTGACAAAACCACCGAGGGGATTATATCATTTCCATTCGCTTTACCTCCATACAAAACCACAATACAACCAAAGCTTCTCAACAGAAGCAACTTCCAATTTCTCACGTAGGATGCGTTCACTCACTCTCTAACTGCACAGAATGATAGAAGTGTAGGGAGACTCATGCAAAATCATGACCAATCTCTCATCATCAAACTCTCCATCTCTTATAGATGATAAGATAAGATAAGATAGTGTTATTAATCTCCAACAAATAACCACAAAAGTAGGTCAATGCTATTGCTGAATACAATAGTGCCAATCCAATATAGGTGCATAAAAATGGCTCTTATATAAAGCAAGATGTAGAATGTAAAGTATTGATCTAAACTAAAAACCTAAAGTCTAAACTCTAAGAGCAGAAAGTGAAATTGGAAGAAAGATATAAAAGGAGAGTACATCCAAATCCCTGAATACAAATCCATTGGCTCTGAGCCCTTTAAAGATTCTTTTGAAGAAATATCTGGATCTAAGGGGGGAACATGTGAGTTCTGGCCCTCTGTCATTGAAACAGAGATAGTTGCTGATTGGATCTCCTTTTTCTTGGGGTTTCCCATCCTTGAATGTTGCTTCTTGGATTCCTTAGGCTGCTCAAACTGCTTAAGATTTTCCTTTTCTTCATTTTCACAATGCCTCTGATTCTCTTTCTTTACTAGATACCCCGATGTTTTCTTCAGATTGCTGTTCCTGATCTTCTGAATTTGATTCTGTTGATTCTCTGAATCTCTACATCTTCTTTTTTGAAGATTCACCTATAGCTCCCATGTTCTCCCCTTTTGACTCAGGTCCTTTCCTTGACTGGCCCTGGTTTTCTGTTTCTTCTTCCATCGGTTGCCCCTTTCACTGGCATTATTTAGAACATCAAATTAATTTCCATTTGTATGATTTCCAGATTGTTTTCTCTCCTTGATGCCTACATTGAGTAGACTGGTTCCCACTATTGATAAGGCTTTGCTCATGGCACAACTCTCAGCTTGGATCCCACCAGGTTGATATACATCCCAACTTTATGAGACATTTGTGCTGGACTCCCCCCCACACAGAGTACTACACATAAATGATCCATTATCTGTTTCTTTCTGATGGCCTCAAGTGTTAGGCGAGTTTTAGTGGATGGCTGTATTAAATTTTGAATTCATGGTCAGCAGACCTGCATTCCTACAAACTAGATCTAAAACTGCTAGTAAGAATCTTAGATCTAAAAACACATGTATAACTGAAATTTTTTAACAGCAAGTGCTAGGATTCTGCAGCACTCATTCACATTTGTTTTCTTTAATAAATGGAAAAGAAAACTGTACAATGCAATCACTCCAAAACCCTAACTGTGTATCTATCAAAAGAGTGAAGACCCTGCCTTCCTTTTATAGACTAAGAAGTCAGAAGGCTAGGGTTGACAAGGCAACACTCTAACCCTAGGTGCCTAGGATAGAGTGGGCCTGCATGAATGTATGTGCTGGATTCCCAGATGACTGTACCTAAGTTAGAATAGGACAAAACTTTATGCAGTTCACCCCCTTCTGAACTTGGGATCTGCACCCTTGGTCTAAAAATGGAATCACTCCAAAACTTTTGCAAACTTCAACTAAAACTCGAAAAACTAACTTAAGTGGAAAAGACACTTAATTATGAACTGACAGGAAAACTGGAAATCACCTTAGTCTGGTGCATGCATGCATGCATCCTCTACCTCTTTTCATAGTTATAGCTTTCCTCCCAGTTTGTGCCATCATCAACACACCCCTCTGCTACGCATCCCCTTCTGAACTTGGGATCTGTGCCCTTGGTCTAAGAATGGAATCACTCCAAAACTTTAGCACACTTCAATTAAAACTGGAAAAACGAACTTAAATAGAAAAGACACTTTAATTATGAACTGACAGCAAAACCAGAAATAACCTTAGGCTGGCGTATGCATGCTAGAGGCATGCATGCACCCTCTACCTCTTTTTATAGTTATAGCTTTCCTCCCAGTTTGTGCCTTCATCAACACATCCCTCTGCTATGCATAAAACCCAAGGTATAATGGATTTGTTGAAGTATGTCACTACTGTACAGATCTGCCATCACTTCTGCATCATACTAGAGGAGAATATGGTTTGAGCAGCACAGGTAAATTCTAACACTCCTTTGCAAGGAAAGTGTTCTATATCAATCCAAGTTTCTCCATCAACATCTTGAATGTATCTGCCACCTGTGAATCTGAAGGAACATACTCAAGAACAATTGCACCCTTATGAATCCTGTCGTATAGGAAATAGTATTAGATATCTATGTGCTTGGAGTGATTGTGAAATACTGGATTCTTAGAGTCTAATATAAATCTGATTGTCATAGTACAGAACTATAGGCTCTAAGATCTGATCGATCAACTTTGCTATTGATTTGCAAGGCTAGATGGCTTCACACTAGCAGCGCTTATTGCCACTTGCCATATTCTTCAACTTTGTTGAACTGAGTATAACTGCTGCATGCTTCTTGCTGAACCATGATATCATACCTGACCCCAAGTTGAGACAAAAATTTGAAGTGCTCTTCCTAGCACTTGCATTTCCTACCCAATCAGAATCAACAAAGCCATGGAACATCAACTCTCCACTTCCTACATACCTCAAGCCACAATGAATTGCGCCCTTCAAGTATCGAGCACATGCTTTGTACCAATCCAATGAATCTGTCTAGGTTTGGCTCAAAGCATTCATTGCAAAACATATATTAGGCCTAGTATTCACCAGATACATAAGATAACCGATCATTTGCCTATACACATAAGTGTTGATATTTATAAGGGTCAACAAAAAAAATTAATGGAACTGAATCTCACCCATATTCTAAAAAAGCCTCCTCACAAGTGCACTAGAGAGAGGTAGGTCTATTGCGCTAGAGAGAAAGTGAAAACCTAAGTATTGTTGAAAATTACACAAATACACAAGTGCATGTATGAGAAAGATGATGATCACAAGAGAGAATGCCAAAATTAAGTGCCCTTAGGATTATAACACTTTTTATTTCAAATCAAGATCACCAAATGAGAGCTTGAATTGTGTATTTCTACATAATTGAAGTGAGGCAACCCTTTAAGAGGGGGGTTATGGTTCAACGAAACAAGGGCACACACCCCAAGAGGGTTATTGAGCCTACATATCAAGTTTGATTAGGTTGGCCTTAACACAAACTCCATTTGAGTCTTGGAGAGTTCACAAGCTAGATGTGTCTCATTTCAGGGTGTTTGGTTGAAGGGCATGGGCTAGAATTCCTCCAGAGAAGAGAAAAGCCTTGCAGCCCCAAAGCAAGGAGTCCATAATGGTTGGATATGCTGAAGATGCAAAGGGCTACAAGCTCTTTGATCCCTCATCATAGAAAACATTCATTGAGAGAAGTGTACAGTTTGAAGAAGAGCCTATGCAAGAGGTTGAACTAGTAGAGGGGGATTGCTCACACCCTCCACTCATGATGATGTAAGTGATATTTCTCTTTTTGATTTTTCTGATTCTGATATGGAAGATGAAGATGATGACATGCATGCAGATCATGACTCTCCCACAAGGCCAAAATGGGTTGAGAAAACCATACAAGCAACTGGTGATCTTGCAGGGGATCCACTAGACACTAGGAAGACTAGATCTCAGTTTCACAATGCATTCTCCACTTATGATTTGAATCTTCTAGAGAGGTGTTTTTTGATGGTTGGATTTGATCCACAGTCATATGAAGAAGCATCACATGACCCAAGATGACAATTAACCATCAAGAAGAGTTCAAGTCTTTGCAAGACAGTGAAACTGGGGAGTTGGTTCCTCTACCTTCCAAGAGGAAACTAGTGCAAAGCAAGTGGGTTTATAGGACCAAGATGGCTGTTGATGGTTCTGACGTGAAGTATAAGGCCAGATTGGTTGCCAAAGGCTTCTCTCAAGTCCATGGAGTGGACTATACAGATATTTTTGCATTGGTGGCAAAGATGGACTCAATCAGGCTAGTTTTGGCCATTGCTGCATCTAAGCGATGGGAGGTGCACCATATGGATGTGAAGAGTGCTTTTCTTTATGGTGACCTTCATGAGGACATTTATATGCAACAATTTGAAGGTTTCATTCATGATCCTTCACTTGCTTGTAGGTTGAAGAAGTCTCTCTATGGCCTCAAGCAAGATCCCATGGCCTCAAGCAAGATCCCAGAGCTTGGTATGCCAAGATGGATAACTTTCTTCTCTCACAAGGTTTTGAAAGATGCAAATCTGATCCTAATGTGTATTTGCAGCATTTAGATAAATCTATTCAGATCATTGTACTATATGTTAATGATCTTTTGATCACTGGAAGTTGCATTGTTGATATAGGTTCAGTTTAGTCTTCATTACATAATGCATTTTCTATGACTGATCTAGGATTGTTGAAACAATTTCTTGGCTTGGAGATTGAGCAATCTGATGTAGGGGTAAAGGTCAGCTAATCAAAGTATGCTTTAGACCTGTTATTAAAGTTCAAAAGGCTGAATGTAAAGTTGCTAAGTGTCCCTTCCTTTCAAGAGTAAAACTAGGTTATTTTGGTTCATTTTCATTGGTGGAAAACTTGGTTGTATAGACAACTAGTTGGGAGCTTGTTGTATCTCACACACTCGACCTGATTTGTCTTATGTAGTAGGTGTTGTTGCTAAATATATGCAGGAGCCTCATGAGATCCATTGGAAGGTTGCTAAAAGGATCTAGCATTATGTGCAAGGAACCAAACACTTCGGGATACACTATGCAATTAGTTCTCCACTAGAAATAGTAGGATTTACTGATTTTGATTGGGTTGGAGATAACACTGACATGAAGTCCACTTCAGGTTATGAATTCATGCTTGCATGTGGTCCTATCTACTGGTCAAGTAAGAAACAACACACTATTTCCCTATCTTCAACTGAGCTTCAACTGAGGCTGAGCACAGAGGAGCAGTGAATGCAGCTACACAATGTGTGTGGTTGCAAGGCATTATTGGAGAACTTGGTTTTGCATTTGATTCACCCACTGCTATTTGGTGTGGCAATCAAAGTGCAATCAAGATATCCACAGATTCAGTACAGAGACAGAGGACCAAGCACATTGAGATCCACATGCACTACATCAGGAGCTTGGTGCTTGACCAAGTGATGTTATTGCAGCATTGCCCATTTGTAGAGAAAATTGCTGACATCTTCACCAAGAGCTTCACTGAGAAGACTTTCACCTATCTGAGATCAATCCTTGGGGTGGGTGTTAGAACATCATACCAATTAGTACCATAGGCATCATACCACCTAGGACCATAATCTCATTAGTTTTTATGCTAGATAGTGTAAACTTGGTTTATGGTGTCTCCCTAGGTTGTTGGGGGTTTTGGACCATCATTTGCACCCAACATCCTCATTTTGGTCAACCAGGAGCTAAGGTGCCCTCATTATTGACCTTTTGGTCACTTGGGGTGCTCTCACTCCCTAAATCATGGATATGGGTTGACTAGGGGTGCCTATGCACTGTATTTGGGTGTGTTTTTTGGCTCTTTTGGACCATTCATGACAACTAATATGATACATGAGCCATGGCCATATGTACATATTACACTTATGATTCCAACAACCTTGCTTAAGTTGAACATGAGCCACAAAGAGGTGCCATTATAGTAGAGCATCCCTCATAAGTGGCAAGTTTCCCACACCAATGTGATGTCACAAACTAGTGAAAGTGGACCCACACAAGCTTTTGGTGAATATATCAGCAAGCTGTTGTGCTGAAGGATCAAAGACTGATGCAATACATCCTAAAGCATAGAGATGACGGGTATGGTGCAATCAAATATGAACATGTTTAGATTTCTGATAATGCATAGGATTATGAATGAGTTTGATGGTACTTTGATTTTCACAATAGAGAGGGGTGGGGCCTTTTTGAGGAAGACCCAATTGATTAAGAGTCATCCTCATCCAAACAAGATGCTTCCCAACAAGGAGAGTGCTGGCATACTTGGACAACATCTTTAGGTTTTACACTGGTTCTCAGTGATAGATGGTAAGAGGGGTGCTCCTTCTCCCTTTGCCTCTAATCGTGTTTCTATCTATGGTGTTGATATTGAGCTTAGGGCCTTACTGTTATATCTAGCCCCTACTCCTGTGCTTTCAATCTTTTCGATATTAATTAATCATTGCCTTTCATGCATTCCTCATGTATCACTTAGATTAGCTTTATGCTTTCAGAGTTGCTTGAGATACCCCTATAGGTTCCTATTGCTGTTTGGACTTTTTTCTTCGGTTCCACTGACCGACCATGTTTGTTGTAAATTGGACATTAATTGAATTAATTATCTTATCTCTCATTTTTTCTTTGTTGGTTGTCCCTTGAATTTGACTTCTTGAAAGTTTCTCTCATTAGTTTATTTTCCTTGGTAATTTGAATGTTGATTGGATGTTCTGTTTAAACTTTGAAGGTGTTAATGTTCATGGCATAACTTGAATTTGAACGGAGGTTGTTTGTAATGTTGGGTATGTGTTATTTTTTTTGCATGTGGGGTGCATCACCCTTATAATCCCTTTGGTTTGAGTTTTACAAGTTTGTTGGTTCATATGTGCCAAGCGCGGTTTTAGGGGGTGGATGCCTAGCCCCCCCTACTTCACCGAGCGGATTTTGACAAGGGGCGTTAGCTTCGAGGCATCATCCAAATTTTTTTTGAGCTATACTTTTGAAAAATTTGTAATTTAATCTTGGTTAAGGGATTGAGGTATAATCTAATCCAGGTTAACGGATTAGGGTTTTGGATGCTGCATAATACCTAAATATTGTATTGTAAATGTTTAAGAATATACAATGAGAGAGAGAGAGGTGCGACTCTAAGTTTTGTTGGTTTTCTCAGTTAAGGGTTTCCAGGGTAAACCTCTATGTAATGTGTGTGTGCCATTGTTTAATCTTTGTTTTGCCAAGAATCTGTATGCATTATGTTAACGCTTAAATCTCGCACACATGCGAGATTTTTGCGATTCATATAGCAAGGTGTCATTAACATATAGCATACAAGCCACTGAGGACATTCTCATTAGATCCAAGAAGTAGCATGAGTCCAGAAACGCCCAAAAACAATCAAAAGCTACAACTACGCGACCACATGTTTATTAATACATGATGTTATCCACTAAGTTTCACTTAGGGGATTTCCAGTGAGCCACCAAGGATCATAACAAGTCAATTGTTCCTACTCGGTGCTCAAAATTTCCAAGGATTCATTAGGACCAAGTGTTGGTCCCTTTTTGTATTTTTTACATGTTCATACCCTGCAAGGATATTGTAATAAATGACTTAGCATGATGAAAATTATGTAAAAGGTTTGGTCTTCCTAGGACTTAGTCATCAATACTTTACTCTAGGGTGTTTTTTCCTTGGGAAATATATGTCGTTTTTTTAATGACTTATAATTTTTTTGTTTTTCACCCGCCCCACTCCAAGGCTAGAGTAAGTGTCTTGGTGGGTAAGCCTTAGGAGGTTATAAAAACCTAGGTGTCATTGTATATTACCATGCTAATCATTATTTTGAGTCATATGAACATGCACTAGGTCCCCCTAGGATTTCTTTTAATTTTTGAAAGAATTAATTTTTCCCTTAAACTTAAGCTATTTTTTAATAGTTTAATTGGGAAAATTAAAAATGTGGTCTAGAGTCCGATTTGGGCATGGGGGTGCTCGTTTTTTAAGTAAGAGCACCTATTTTACCCCTAGACCCACTTTCTAAGTTTTTAAGTGATTTATTTTTCACTTAATTAACTTTTAGTCGAAAAACCATGAAAATACCAAAAAAATAAAGAAAATAAAGAATCCTACAATTTCTAAAACCTCAAAAAACGTGCCCGAAAGTGAGTTTCCGAGTTGGCAAAGCAATTTGGAAATATTCTTAACATTTCTAAAACGCTTTGGAGTGATTTTCTTGGGTGTTTGTGGCAAGGCAACTTTGTTAAATTGAGTAGGGCGCATTTCCCCATAAGGTGGGCACAACTCCCAAGAAAAGGATGGCAAGTGTGAAGTAAAGCAGTATGTTTGAGTTTGTTTTCAAAGGGATGAAGTTTTTTAGCCTTTATCAACTCATTGCCACTCAGTTCCAACTCATTCCAAGCTCATCAAGTGCGCTTCCTCTGGACAATTGCGCCCCCCCTCTGGTTCTCTCGTTTTCTATTTAAGCGAGGCACTGGCTCTTCATTTGTATGAAGCAAGTAACCTCTGCTCCTGTAACGATTGTTTATCATATTTTGAATAAAGTTGAGGCTTTGAAGGTCCGAACTGTGCAAGATCTTATGAATGTGAATGCTATGCTTAATCAAGGTGATATTTAGCTAGCTGCTGTTTATTTCTTATAAGTTTGCAGATGTAAAATCTAGCTTAGAAATCCATTTTTGGCTTATGGAGTAAACATTTAAAGGCTTAAATTATTTACTTGTGTTTCATTATTTGAGATTAAGAAGCAACAGTTTGTTGTCGGTAATACTTATGTTTTTCTTGTTTCATTCAATTAACCACACTAGATTTGATCTCACTTGTTTGAAGTTATATGTAGCTTGCAAATCATCTTAGGTGAAGGAGAAGTGGGAGCTCGGTTGCATCTCTTTTCTCTTCATTTTTTATCTTTGGATCTAACTCTTCTTGCATTTTAGGCACCTCTTCGTCCTCATGAAGATTCAAGCTAGAGCTTGAGAGCTCTTTCTTCATCCTTTAAAAATCAATCTTTTTCTTGGTTACCTTAAAATACAAAAACTTAGATCTCTTCTTAGCTTGTTCATTTTATTGGATCTAAAAGTACTTTTTAACTTGCTATCGTAAGCTTAGATCTAGTTAATTTCTTAGTACTTGAAGTGGCATAATTTTCTTTAATTTTGGTAAGGACTAAGTTTTTATTTTATTTTTACACTAATCCACTAATCTACAAACAATTAGCTTGCTTTTTTTTACATATTGTTTACAGGACAAGAGGAAGTGTTGGTGAAATTTCGAAGTTTTTAGCCTCCCAAAGCACCTCCAAATCTCCCCTCTTCAATCCTCTTCTTCCAGCAAGCTATTTTAAGCCTTTTGATTAATTTACAAGGTCAAAAGGCAACCTCTTATTTAATTATCAGTATTGTAATAATTTAGTAAAAGAGTGAGTGGGATTACGACTCCCACACTCTTCTTCCCCTATTTGGGGGAAGACTTTATCTGTCATTGAAGTGGTTTGATTTTTTTTTTAGATTAGATTTGATCACTATAATTTTTAGATCAGTCAAGTTTATTTCAAGTTTATAGTTTCATTTAAAGTAATCAAATACTAACTTGACATTTTATTGCCGTAGTAATTAGTCTCACAATTTTCTGTTTACACAAGCACAAAATCCATCCTAGAAGGGCTGTCTATTTTTTTTTTGTACTTTGCTTTCATAAATTGGAATAAACATTTGCCTATTCCGTGTATGCTCTACCCCTCGCTACTTTGTCCTACCATTGTTCCTGAGCAGTCCTGAGCTTATTTTTGAGCCAATCCTTCACTTTGAGATCAACATATAATGAGCTTCCAGTTGATGATCACTCTTATTCAGCAGATCTAGAGCATTCAGATGATTAGTTTCATGCCATTACTGAGCCTCATGACCCTAGATTTGATGACTGAGTTAGCCATTTTCTTATCCTAGAGCAGAGATTATGACAGGGCCCATGATATACAACAGTAGTGTTTAGTGCCTTCAGGTTGTTCAGATGGGATGGAGGTATATGACCCAGGTGATATATGGATATGTACATTTGGATTTTTGTTATGTCCTGTTGTCTATTTTAGTAGTGAGACTTGGTTGATAGTGGTTGTATGTTGACGGTATTTTATTGGTTTTCATTGAAATCTAAAAGATAAGTGATCTTGTTGCTATGTTCAAGAGATTCTTTTGTATACTCATGTGTCATGCCCTACTTTTAGTATGGATTTGGTCATTTCCCTTTGGTCATTTCATTTGTATACTCATGTGTCATGCCCTACTTGCTAGTCTTGGCACCATCTTCGCTATCTCCATCCATCTGTTGCCTTCCCTCTTTCTTGTTTAACCCATACTTGTAACTTGACTAGTGACATCTAGAGTTTCCCCCACCTTCACCTCTATGTTGGAATAGGTCTCCATGTCAAAAATGTGTCTCGGTGTTGGTTTGTGTGATTCTTATCACAGGGTTTGTTTTCCTCTACGTCTTGAACACAAGTAATCTTAATCAAAAGTGTCTTTAGACACTAAGGCATCGGAACTTAAATGCTTTATCTAAATGGATGCCTAGCCAACAAAACAAAAATATTTTTAAATAATGTTGCAAATAAAATGTAAAAGTCATCGAATTGCCAAGAGACGAGCACTCATCCTTTGTATGATGTGAGGCCGTTTGCCCCCAAAGGGCAACAAGGTGGTCACTCTCCATCGCACCTATGGACGATGGCGGGCAATGGAGGTCATATCAAGTCATTATCTGAGGCCTGCCAGGATATTCAAGGATGAGCACAATGAAAATCCACATGTACAATATCCATATATCACCTGAGGCATATACCTGCATCTGATTTGGACAATCTGTCAAGCACTGAAACATTGCTACTACAAAATATGGGCATTTTCAACATATCTGCTCTGAAAAATGAAGAATGGCTAACTCGGTCATCAAATTTGGGGTCATGAGGCTCAGTGATGGCATGAAACTAATAATCTATAGGCTTTGGGTCCACTGACTGTAGGAGTGATTATCGACTGGATGCTCATCAACTATTGATATCAAAGTAAAGGATTGGCTCAGGAACGTGCTTGAAACTGCTCTGGAATCATGGTAGCCCAACTACTATGTATGCGACAATAGCTACCAAACTTGACACCTAGGGTTCTAAGGCCAAAACTAACTTGGGTTTTCAATTTCTAAAAGATTTGACAGTTAAAATCTAAGATGTGAAAAATGAGGGTTTTAGATGTTTTTGTTGGTCTTAATGACAGATGGAAACAAAAGAATTTCGGAACGAAAATCTTTGCATACCTGGTTTTCAAGGGTTATCTAATGAATTTTTGACGATCCCATTCCTTCCCAGAGTAGCGCCCCACTTCCACAAGTGATTTTCTTTTTTTAAAGTCTACAAGTGTGCCCCTGCCAAGCAAAAATATGAGTGTTAACTCAATGCAAATAATGCTGCAAGAAAGCACAAAATGCATGCATAACAAATCAGAATTTAAACTTGTGAAAATGCAAGCAAACTAACACAAGAAAAACTCCCTCTTTTCCCAAGTCGATTTCAAGGGAGGAACGGCAAAATTGTTCAAGTTGCTGCCTTGAAAAACTAGTTGTTTTGCCTATAAATTTTCTTAGTATAACAACTATCAAGTGTGGAAAATGAAGAACTAAAGTAGAGACCAGATGCAGATCAATATTCAGATCCAAACATCCACAAATGAAAGACACAAGTGAAGCAAATTGATTTCTTTCTTCTCTTCAATACAGAGCCAAAAGTCTCTGTACAATGAGCTCAATCTCTCTTAAATAGAGAGAAGCATGCACAATCCCTGGGCAATATGATGGAGGGATATGATCTAATCTCATCAAAATACATCAACATTGGGTAGAGTACCGTATAGATACATCATGAGCAAAGAGAGGGCGTGGCTATCATGGGTGCGCCCTCCCTAAAAAAGTACAAGGTACAAATAATAATGATGTGATAGATGAGGGGGTCGCCTAGGGGCTAAAGTCTCCCTAAGGCGCCCCCTTTACAATAATAATAAGTGTGTCAATGATACAATAGCATAGGCAGCCCACAAGTGCAATCCCATGGGCCAAGTGTGCCCTCTCTAGGAGACATAACATGTTGTGGACCCCAACTCTAAAAAAATCACATGATATGAGCCCAAAACCATATTATGATATCGTAAAAATAATCCAAGTCACAAGTTGCCCCAACATTAGGCATTTTGATAAAGTTTGCTATGTCAATGGTCACTTCTATTTTTTTAATTATGCTGGTATATATGGCTGAAGCTGTAATCTGCTGAAAATGGCCATTCCTCTTGCCTGGATACCCGAACCAACTATGCCAATGAGATCAGAGACCCCAAATCCACTAATGGTGACCACAAGAATCATCAAATTCCATCAAATATGCACTGTGTAGTTCAATCCATGCCAAACTGATAAAAATATGGTCCTGATAACTGGTAATAAATAAACATCTCAACAACCAGAACATATAATGGGAAACTGAAGCATGGAATCATGTATGGGATCCTTGTGGATCCGAAGTCCTCGCGACCCCATATTTCGCTTGGTCAAACTAGGTTGACCGAGTTAAATTGGTCAAATAATGGCAGAACTAAAGCTGTGAAGACCTGTAAGCACCTATGGATGAAAGAATGCCCCCTTATTTATGTTAGTAGACTGACTAGAACAATAAGCAACATGATATGGTGATCCATCATGAAATACAGAAGAAACTAGTCCTAAGTTAGAACAATCTTATTTCCTTTTCAAGAAGCCTCCAATGAATACACACTTACAAACTTGGTCATCTTGCTAGCCATGGGTGAGGTGATTAAAACAAGGCTTAAGGCAAAGTGGAAGACTTGTAAACTTTGATAATGTGACCCTTTGGATAAATAGGGGATACAGGGACCTTTGACATATGCATGCCAGAGGACAATAGGGAATGGAAGTGTCTCACAGATGGAATAGAGTGCTTAGGCAACCACCATTATGTTAGCATTTGATAGCTCGGTGGCACTCCTGCATCAGGTGCCTAGGTGCAGGGGTCATTAACTTGGAGTCTCATTTATATTCTTAAAGTGACTTTAGTAATGTGTTTTTATTAAAGTACCTTTTTGATGTGACTTTATGATTTAAAAGTGAGTCGCACTTTATTATGTTTTTAAAGTGACTTTAAGTCATAAAGTGTACTTTTAAATATTTAGGGTAATATGACTTTTCAAAAGGAAAAATTTGTTGTAAAGTTCACTTAGGAGATTTAAGTGAGTGAGAGATTAGATCCCAGCCATAGATCTCTTGGCCAAGATCTAATCTTGTCCATTGAAGATGAAAAGTCATGAGAATAACCCTAATAGGGTAAATAAAAGTGCATGAGACTTCATTTGGGCACATTATTCAAGAGAGAGTTCTTGGAGTGGCTCGATTTCCAAGAGAGGAGCTTGGTGAGAAGTGTGAGAAGCACATTTTGCAAGAGAATGTGAAGAGTTGAGCTGAGATAGGGAGAGTGGAAGAGGCAACACACAC
>LPNX010950522.1:136896-198071 GCA_001517045.1 Pseudotsuga menziesii | reverse complement strand
CAGATTTCCTGTAGCTGACTGTGTACATTCAGGCACGCATTTCGAGGTAGATGAAGTGCACAGAAATCAAGGTTCAGTTCTGTTTATTTAATGCTGAAATTAATGATTGTTGTACTCTCTGAAATTCTCTCTCAAGCTCAATAAAATTTCTCTTGCATGCTGGTTTTCCCCAGGGGTTGAGGGGGTTTTTCCAGGGTCAAATTTGACCAAAATACTGTGTCTTAAATATGTTTTACAGTCTGCTGATTTTGAGTTAATTTTCCGCTGCAAAGTTTACTTAGTTACAGTATATCAGCTTACAGAGACATGAAATTTACATGCATGTGATATGTGTTTGGTTTTATGAATGTTGAAGACTGATATCAGAGTTCTACTAAGTGTTTGGGCTGAGTTAAGCTCAGATTTCAACATGGTATCAGAGCTGGGGCTCTGAGATTTCAGTAGACTGTTGGGCAGCAGAGAAGTGCTGATTTTTTTGCAAATGCTAGTGCATGTGAAGTAACAGCTGTCTGTTAATTTTTTTTTTTTGCTGAGAGTGAGCAGAGAAGTGCTAGTTCAGTACAACTGATATTTTTGGTCAAAGAAGGCAGAGTGTGCCTTGTTGGAAAAAGAGCAGAAGAGAATGATGACTTGCATCCGGTATGAAGATAGCTTGGAAGGGATTTCCAACTACTTACAGTGGAAAGCACGGATGACAGCTGTTCTCAAGGAAAACAAGTTATGGGCCTTTGTTAGTACCACAGTGGCTCCTCCCGCAGCTGATCCTATAGCCCTTGACATGCATGAGGTGAAGGAGGCCAGAACGCAGAGACTGCTTCTGGATGGTGTTCGAGATCACCTCATCCCACATTTGGCAGAGAAACTAACTGCTAAGGGGATGTGGGATACTTTAAAAAGTTTGTATGAGAACAAGAATGAAAATCGTAAAATGGCCCTAAAAGATAAGCTTCATGGCACTAAGATGGCGAGACGTGAGAATGTAGCCTCTTACCTCACTAGACTCAGACAGATAAAAGATGAATTGAGTGCAGTTGGTGAGATGATTCCTGATCCCGAGCTAGTGAGGATAGCCCTGAAGGGCTTCACTAAGGAGTGGGACGTGTTCGTGAAGTGTGTAGTTGGCAGAGAGAACTTTCCCTCTTGGGAAAGACTATGGGATGATTTTACTCAGGAGGAGATCCGAGAAGGGAAGACTGAGCAGTTTGCTGATGAAGAGAATGTGGCCCTTTCAGCTAAGGGTAGAAAGAAAAAGGGTGGCTCGAGCAGTGGAGCCAAAGACTTGAGCAAAGTAAAATGCTTTGCTTGCCAGAGTTATGGTCACTATGCTGGGCAGTGTCCCAACAAGAAGAGGAACAAGAAGAAAGAAGAACCTGAGAAAGCCTCTCCAGCTGAAGTGGGAGAGTTTGCGGCGGAATTCGAGAGGGAATTCTCGCTCGTCTCAATTCTTTCAGACAGTAGTGTAGCAGAGAGTTTGGATACTGGAGCATGGTACATAGATAGCGGAGCAACACGCCATATGACGGGGATATGAGCAGTGTTCCGAGAGTTGACAGATATTGACAGAGTTATACTGACTGAGGATGGGTATGCCAGCACCCATGCAGTAGAAGGAGTTGGAAAAGTCCTATTCCAACTCGAGTTTGGTGGTTATCTGGAGGTTGGCGATGTGTTGTTTGTTCCAGAGCTGAAGAGGAACTTGGTCTCAGTTTCAGCTTTGGAGGATGACGGATATGCGGTTCTTCATGTGAGTGGGCATGTTTATATATATCCGGTGAGTGGGGGCTTGGGTGCAGCGAGTCTGCTTGGCATCCGTGATGGCCGGATATACCGAGTTTTGGGGCATCCGGTGGATGGTGAGCCTGGTGAGAGATCAGACTCAGTGGCAGCAACAGTGGCTGTCATTGTGGAGGATTCATCCAACTCTGTGAGGAAACAGAGTTGGTATGATATGGTTCTTCAGGATGAGCAGGAGAGTAAGGAGAACTCTCAGTTCATAGTTGTCAGACGGAGACCTTCAGCAGTTGATCCAGTGCAGATATCTGATAGGCATTCAGATTTAGAGGGAGCTTCAGTTATTGGAGGGAGAGATCCAGGAGGAGCTGATGACAGTAGTACCTCCCTCGCTAAGAGGGAGTGTTAGCATTTGATAGCTTGGTGGCACTCCTGCATCAGGTGCCTAGGTGCAGGGGTCATTAACTTGGAGTCTCATTTATATTCTTAAAGTGACTTTAGTAATGTGTTTTTATTAAAGTACCTTTTTGATGTGACTTTATGATTTAAAAGTGAGTCGCATTTATTATGTTTTTAAAGTGACTTTAAGTCATAAAGTGTACTTTTAAATATTTAGGGTAATATGACTTTTCAAAAGGAAAAATTTGTTGTAAAGTTCACTTAGGAGATTTAAGTGAGTGAGAGATTAGATCCCAGCCATTGATCTCTTGGCCAAGATCTAATCTCGTCCATTGAAGGTGAAAAGTCATGAGAATAACCCTAATAGGGTAAATAAAAGTGCATGAGACTTCATTTGGGCACATTATTCAAGAGAGAGTTCTTGGAGTGGCTCGATTTCCAAGAGAGGAGCTTGGTGAGAAGTGTGAGAAGCACATTTTGCAAGAGAATGTGAAGAGTTGAGCTGAGATAGGGAGAGTGGAGGAGGCAGCACACACTCCAAGACTGGTACAGCAGGAGGGCGCATTGTCCATTGTTGGAGAGGGCTCGATTTTCTAGAAGAGGAAGGGCACACCAGCAGAGATTGTTGATGAGCAAGCATTCCCAAAGAGGTCTGAAAATCATGTGCAGAATTTACAGCAGTGTGTTGGCGCACTTTTCAAGGTAGAAAAGTGGCTCAAAGTTCGAGGTGGATGCAGCATTAATTGAGGATCATACAGCAGAGAATGAGGGTGCCGTACAGCAAGAGATTTGCTGCTGTTGGCACACATTTCGAGGCACTGTAGCTGCATGTTTGATAATACAGAAATATATGATGTCTGTGCACACAAACCGAGGGAGTAATTGCAGCCTGTGAGGTCCTTACAGTGAGGTCAGACTTTGCAGATTTCCTGTAGCTGACTGTGTACATCCAGGCATGCATTTCGAGGTAGATGAAGTGCACAGAAATCAAGGTTCAGTTCTGTTTATTTAATGCTGAAATTAATGACTGTTGTACTCTCTGAAATTCTCTCTCAAGCTCAATAAAATTTCTCTTGCATGCTGGTTTTCCCCAGGGGTTGAGGGGGTTTTTCCAGGGTCAAATTTGACCAAAATACTGTGTCCTAAATATGTTTTACAGTCTGCTGATTTTGAGTTAATTTTCCGCTGCAAAGTTTACTTAGTTACAGTATATCAGCTTACAGAGACATGAAATTTACATGCATGTAATATGTGTTTGGTTTTATGAATGTTGAAGACTGATATCAGAGTTCTACTAAGTGTTTGGGCTGAGTTAAGCTCAGATTTCAACACATTATACTCTAACAAGTAATTTATAGTTCACATCCAAGCTTGTCTCAAGCTCCGTGAGGATCTTTTCTAGAACCCCTGTGTTGAGTACACAAATAAATGTAATGTGGGCTGGTTCTAGGGGACACTTAGAATTTGGTGTCCCTTACTCAATCTCATGTCCCAACCCTTAGGCTCCGTGAGGAATAATCATTACATTTCTTTCACTTGGCTAGCGGTCATTTATATTTGGCATTTGTTTTTCATCTGCTTTTATTGGCCATTCTTTTCTTTGAATTTCACATTAGTCTTTTTGGCTTGCACTTTACTTTCTTTGGATACAACATGATACACACATGTAATGTAATGATGGCAGTAGTACTTGCCTTGAGGACTAATGGGATGGAACCCAATGGAAAAAACAACTCTACCCGCCACTACAACATCAGCGGTAATTGATAGGAAGTAGATCCACAATTGAAGCTGTGCTCCCACACACACCAGAGCCGAGACACAAATAACATGGGGTCCACCATACATAGGGGTCAAAGGGGGAGGTCCTCTAGATCACACTTCTTAGTCCAAGTCAGGGTAAGGATCCAAAGTACGGAGGAGTCAGATGGGTGGTGTCAATGATAAGTGATTTCAAGGCTAGCCATGAGACAAAGGTGACGAAGTCTATACCAAGAATGGGGAAAGAACTAGTGTGCATACATAAGAGCCTTGCAATCAAGGCAACATGACCACACCAACAGTTAGCCTACCACAAGAACCAATGAAACACAAGATCACCCAACTAGTCACCCAATGTCAAGTCAGACTACTAATATAAATAAAGGAGACAAAACCATAACATCCATGTGCATAACCATATACCTACTTTTCCTTCTGCTACATGAATCCGGAAGATGATCTCTGACAAGGATGG
Source organism: Pseudotsuga menziesii (assembly GCA_001517045.1). Taxonomy (NCBI): domain Eukaryota; kingdom Viridiplantae; phylum Streptophyta; class Pinopsida; order Pinales; family Pinaceae; genus Pseudotsuga; species Pseudotsuga menziesii. The sequence continues at coordinate 193,705 of LPNX010950522.1, read as the reverse complement.
GCAAGGGAAAAACCAACACTGATCTCTGCAGCTCTCCAAGTGAGCCATGACCTAGCCAACTCATCTCCATGGGGTCATGTTGGAACAACTGTGACATGAGAGCCTCGAGGATGCTCTGAGTAGCTCTTAAAACGAGTCACACCACTGATGATCAATAATGCATATCTCTGCTCATGCTCATGTAAGGACTGACTCTATGCTCTGGTACAGGATCTGCATCATGGTAGCTCCAGCTAACATTGATGTGACAACAAATAGTAACTAGCTGATTCTCGCTAATAGCATGAAATAAAATAATAATCTAGATGGACAATGTTATCTCGAACTGCTTTTGTAGCTAATTGTTGCTGTGTACACATATGGCCAAGGGTAGAACTGATCTTACGTACAAATTACATTATTCTGCCACTTTTGGTGAGGCTTGAATGTATTCCAGAATATTATATTATCTAAACATCACAACAAAAGTCATTCTGAAAGGTAGTGTTCACAGAATCTAGCATTATGTCATGACAATGTTTTATTAATCACTATTTAATATCAGTTTACTGTTTGTTGTATGTGCAGGATACTTATGAAACACTCTTCTTCATTGTGGATCTACATGCGGTATGGCATTTATGTTGCTACCTATATTGATATATTTTATTTGTCTATGGTTCGTAAAATTAGTTTGCGAGCTTGTTCCTCTAAACTCTGAAGTTGACTTATGGAGTCTACATAGGCTTTATGGGCTAAAATTTTAGGTCTTACCTGAGTGAGCTAGCTCTACTCGGGTAAGGTCCTGGTCCCGGGCCTGTGTAAATGGAAGATAGTTTTGACAGTTTTGCTTTATTATTTACTAGGTTAGTATATAAAGGGGCATGGTGCCCTTGCACAGGTAGTTTGATTTGTATCTCAGTCCTTTAGCTGTGTTTCACCAATAGTAGGCATCAATAACATCTATTACGATCTATTTATCAATTGTGTATTTGGTTTCATGAAATAACACTACTGCCAGCGGAAGACAATTTGACAGACATCCTCTTTTAGATACCACGATGTTAAATCATAGAATCATTGCATTTGAATGTCCTTAGGGCCTTTTTGCTTCCTTTAGCTATTGCAATTATTAAATTGTTTTGGGAATCGAAGGATTTTTGGTAGTTGACGAATATTGGAATTTGTTGTACAGATTACTTTACCATATGATGCTGAGCAGTTGTCGAAGGCGACGAAGGATGCAGCAGCCATATATATAGCTTGTGGAATTGATACCACAAAGGTTTCTGCTCGTTTTGATAACAACCAATTTCTTCTTGAATTTGATTATGTGCATTGCATATTTTAAGGATAATACAGATCTGTAGTATTGGAAAAACAGTCACAGAAAAGGTTTACCATTCACGAGATGTTTTGGTACCTACAGGCCTCAGTTTTTGCACAATCACATGTATCGGCCCACGCAGAGCTCACATGGTTGCTAAATTGTGTCACACCTATTGGGTGGTTGAATAAAATGATACAATTCAAAGAGAAATCTCGGAAGGCGGTGCGTCTTTATTGTATGGAAGCTTTCCTTACTGTATCATAATTTTAAATCTATATTTCTTGCTGTATTGTATACACACACTGAAGTTCACGTCTACATTGTATGGACACTGCTAAAATTGCTAAGAGTTAAGTGCAGTGTTAGCTTGTTTCGACTCTTGTTAATCTCAATTCAATTTTTCTTGTATATGGCCGATTTGGTCTTCAAGTCAATTTATATCTTCCATTTTGAATTCTATGGGCTTTTGTAGGTTCAGAGGGACTGGCTTTTCTGGTTGTCATGTTAAATATTACAATCCAAAAAAACTTAATAAAAATGCCAATAAATTAATTGCTTATGTGTTATAGGTTTCATCTTATTGTTAATTTCTGCTCTGAGAAACAGAACATGCTGGTATGAGGTCGTGTGTCTGTGTGTTGTATGCCTAGACATGTGGGACACATGACTTGTGTGTTGGACATGCATTGGACGTGTCTTAATTATGGCATGTGTCTGATGTGTTTCCAACATTTGGTTCACACACTGGACACGTGTCCCATCATTATGAGTGTCTGACATGCGTCACACATGTTCTGACGTGGTGGATACCCAGCGTACATAAATATACCGTTTAGGGTGTTCGATGAGTGCTTTAAAAGCACACTTAAGGCCCAAGGGGTCTTTTCCTCCCTTTAGTTTTCAGGAAACCAAAGAGAGTCTCCAGCAAAGGAAAATGAGGTTTTTTGAATTTTCACAGATATCGATTTTCCATTCTATTTCTCATTTCTTGAGCGACAGCATTATTCTATATTTCTACCACAGAAACAATGGTTCAATCATGAAAGGCTGCTGCTCAAGCTCAAATGAGGGGAAAACAAGTTGGTTGTGGTTCTCTGTGATTTATATTGTGAGATCTAGGAGGATGAGCTAAGAGATACTTATACCTTTATTTTGTATTTTTCTTTGGCAATCCAATCTATCATCTTATCTATGTAATACATTTTGATGGCACTGAATGAGAAAATTACATTTCATGGTTCTATATGTATGATCTATGTTGTATTCTAGTGTGTTTGATGTATCTGTATTTTATAAATGGTCAAAAAATTTACATCTTTCTTTCTATATATTATTTCTGTAATTTTAATCTTTTATTGTTTGTTAATACATATATTGTTTGTTTTTTAATTTTAATACTCTTACTATTCGTATCCCTGTGTTCCCTTGCTGAGTAGCTGTGTCTCTCAGTGTCAGCTGCCTTATTTGCTGCAGTAACTATCACGTTTTATATTACAGGGGGATGAGAACGTGGGGACAGGGTTGCTGACTTATCCTGTTCTTATGGCATCAGACATCCTTCTATATCAGGTGCCATAACAGTCTTATTTGGTTTCTGTTGTCTATGAAACATTGTGACAGTTCTTTGGCATGTTGTATCCAGCAACGAAGATTCAGGGCTAGTAATGGATACTTTTTCATTTTAGTATTAGCTATCAAGAGCATGAATTTCTTTGATGATATAGATGGATGCTTTGCAGTGTGACTTAGTCCCAGTGGGCGATGATCAAAAGCAGCATCTAGAGTTGACGCGTGAATTAGCAGAGCGGGTGAATTTTCTGTTTGGGGGTAGGAAATGGAAGAAACTTGGAGGGTGAGTCCTTGAAATATTTTCTTTATAGCCATGTTGGATATTCTTGAGGAGATATGTTGCGTTTCTGTATTTAAAATCCCAAGGATGCATGGGATACTTTGGCATTACTGGATTTAAATTCAAGGAATTATCCATGGAGGATTGTGGCATTGCTGTATGTATTTAAAGTTATGACAGCATACATGGATGAAACCACCCTAATGTTTGATGTGTTTTGTTGACAGACGTGGAGGAAAACTCTTTAAGGCGAGCTTCAGGTCTTACATTCTATGATTCTTTTTAGTTGACCGAACTTGTATGTTAACTTATTTAATTTATCTACTCAAGCAGATTCCTGAAGCACTCATTCCACCAGAAGGAGCTCGTATTATGTCGCTTACAGATGGGCTGTCAAAGGTATGCCAAGATTTGCAGTTGAATAAAGAGAATGGAAGACTGGAATAGTTGATGAATTAAATGTGATTGTGTATCTTGTCAGTTAAAATATATTTGGTTGAATCTTTAGAGCCATTCTTTGGAATTTGATTATTTTGCTTTAAACATTTCTGATTGATGGATGTACCAAAATCTGTTTTAATTCAAATAAGATAATATTTATTTTTTTCTAAATTTTCTATGTGTCTGCAATCTTCAAACTTGCAGCTTAGTTATACAAGTGCTTTCAGCTTGTTGCTTGATTCCTAATTTGCATCAAAATAGATATGGATCTGGATAAGAATCTGCGGAAATTTTGAAAAATTAGGATCTGGGTACAGAGAAATGGCACATGCACACATATTTCCTAAACCAAAATAACCATAAACATTTCAGATTCAGATTTCTAACAACCAAATTGCTGTGAGCTTCAGTTTGCAGACAAATGATTTATTCAACTTCAAGTAACAGCCAAATAGAAACACAAGTCATTATTTCAACAGTTGAAAGTAGAAATATGTGGATTGAACCTCGTGCAAACGGTGACACACTGAAGATACCTATTGCAAACTGTACCATCAAAATGATGCTTCCAAACATTAATTTGGAAGGCTATCACAATTGAGTATTGATGCATTTAAGGAAGTACACAGCTTAATACCAAAATGTAAAAGCAACATATAAAATAGAATCTGAACTTCCATAAGCAGGACATACAAGTCATGTTTGCAACCTTGAACAAGGACACAAATTCTTGAAAGAACCTCAAACAAAACATACAATTGCTATTCACTCGCACACTTATAAGATTGGAGAAAAAACTAGGGTCTCCCTATTCTCACCCGCCTAATGGATCTCGATATTGGTGTTTGATATGGGAGAATGATGAAGTTAGGAGGCAAATACAAGAAGTCATTGATCAAGGCCTTATCAGACCAAGCTCTTTTGCCTATGATAGCCTTATTGTTTTCGAACCTTAAAAAGATGGATTATGTTGTTTATGGATTAATTATCTTGCCTTGAACAAGGTTATGAAAGAACCTGAGATGAACAAAGTTCATTTCCTGAATATGACATGAACTACTTGGTTCATAAATTGAATATCCAATGTAAACAGGAACACAGGTTAAAATCCATAAAGGACAAATACATAATAATTGAGTAAATGGATAAATGATAGATTGATTTACAATGTCATGCGACGGTGAACGTATACCATTGACTAGTCAACATGGTTAGGTAATGCCTCTAAATTAAGATGTGTCCATTTATTACATTGCCTACTCCTTAAAGACGCTTTGTACTCAAATCATAAAAATGTTATATATTCGTTCTATTTTGTGCTCATCATTTTTAATTTTTGAGTGGGTCATGGTTGAGGATATGAGACAGTATGATCTTCTAAGTGTTGAGCAGAATTGTCAAATGGTGAAAGGGCCAGACCTCGTAATTCAAGTTTTTGCAGCATTATGTGGTGACGACTTTTGTGATCTAGGAAATGATAAGATTCAACACTTGAACTTCTCTTCAATATGATAGGGTCTTCCCTTAGCTTTTCATGTTGATTTCCTCTTTGGTTAATTTGTTGATGACCTTTATAATTAGGATGACAATAAGGCATCCTTGTATCTTGTTTTTGGAACCTTTGCTTTTTGATACTTCTGGTGATTTATTGGTTGCTAAGATTTCAATTGGATTTGTATTGGTTCCTTTCTCCAACGTCTTGATTTTTTACTTTTGATGACTTAATTATCTCAGTGATATGGATCATTGTTTCTTTATCGATCGTTGTTTCTTGTTGATACATTTCTCTAGCTTTCCTTGTAGCAACTTTTTATCATTGTTTAGCTTTTTGGCTTGGGCAAGTAGTCTTTGATTATGATCCCTTAAGTGTGAAAGATATTCATCATTCTTTGTGTTGTCAACATTATAAGGTCTTGATTTTTGGCTGCTCATATTTTAATCTTTTGATTTGTTCAGGCAACCTTTGATTGAAGTTCCTAGGCAAAAACCTTCATATTTTTTTGATAACTTTTTCTCGAGATCTTGATTCTCTTGCTCTAATTTGTGATTGCACCACTTCGTGTCCTTTGACTTCTTGATTTGTGTGATTAGTTTTTAATTATGGTTTTTTAGGCAAGAATTTTTTTTGTACTTTTCAATGATAACTTTGTCGAGTTCTTTTAGCCGATCTTGCAACTTTTGTATTGTCTTTTGGCTATCTTGAATGATGGCTTCTGATATGTCCTCCAGGTCTTTGGATGAGTGTGATATTGAGCATGACATCATTGTAACATCCTGCAATGCTATTTTCTTCTTCTTATAGGAGAATGCCAAATTTTTTTTCTCCATGTTTAAGGTGAAAGTACGTATCGTTTCTTCCCAAGCTGAACATAGAATTATATCAACATCTTTATCAAACATAGACGTAACATTGAATTTAGATATGAAAGTATAATCATGAACTCTCAATAATATATCATTTACTTCATATTGTTTTTTGTTGAATTTTAATTTAATACTCATCTCAGGGATTAATAATTGATTGGCCACATCACTATTGATGTGATTCAACTTGTCACTCGAACTAATAGCAATGTTAACAAATTTTTCTTGAATAGTCCTGTTGATTTGTAACATTGGCAAACAAGGGTTTTGAAGACCTTCATGATAAAACTGTCTTTCCTTTTTAAATTAAAATCCATTTTTAAGTCCCTTTTAATTCTTTAAAACCGTACATACCCTTGATTTTTTTGTCACTTACTTCTTTGACATAGGAATTTAAATAGCATGAATAACCTGTTTACTCACTGAGTACTATGATTCTCACTTTAGTACCTTTTTTCATTTAAAAAGTTCAAATATTTAAAAATTATTTTTGTATTTTCTAAATCTATGAAGATCATAGATAATTATTTTATTTTCCAACTTCAGTATGTATTAATATTCTTCTCTCAACTTAAGAACAACACTTTATAAATCCCAATGCAAATAAGGTTAAAATGATTTATATACTTGTTGGTATTTAATTCTTTATATAAATAATTTTCCACCTGTGTAGCTGATGTCTCAGATTTAATTGATCGAAATTTCTTATGTGAATTTGTTTGACTTATGACAGCCTATTATCACTTCCTTAATGAAATTTGATTAACCTGTCACCCATCAATGTTTCTTTGAATTGCTGGCGCCGGTTAATGCACTTGGCATGATGTTTCTTTGAATCGGTGGCACTGTTTGACTTGTGTTTTGTCTAGCAATTATTAACCCTGAAGGGACTTGTACTAGGGAAGAATACCACAATATATCCTTTACGACAGTCCCTGCACAGCTTAAGGTTGGCAGTGATCATGTGATCGATTTCTAAATGACAACTGCATTATTGATCTAGTAATTAGTTATAGTGCTAGTCTGTTCTTCCACAGATGTTTGGACGACTGGTAACTCTGTGTGCAATGGTGGCGGTTGTTTCAGAGGTTTTTTATGGATCTTGAGGTGGCCCCTAACAAGCAATATTTCTTCAATAATTGGCCATTGGCTTGACAGTGCCAACAAAATTTGGGATGAATCTTCTAATTAAGTTGATTTTATCAAAGAATGACTGTAAAGCTTTTTGGTTTTTCCGGGAGAGGGATCTTCCTTATGGAATCTATCATTGCCAGGTCAATACAACTTCTGTCCTTAGACACAATATGACCTAACAACTTTCCTTGATCTAGTCCCAAATTTGACTTCTTTGGGTTCAAGGAGATTCCATATTTCCTACATCTCTCAAATACCTTTCTCAAAGGGCGGACATGCTCACTTCCATGTTTCGAAGCTACAATCAAGTCATCCTGAGAAATTTTTATTATCTTCCTAATCAAATCTCTTAATGCAAAATTCATTGCCTTCTGAAAAGTAGATCCCACGTTTAATAGTCCGAAGGGCATTCTTAGATATTTGAAAGTTCCCCTTGGGTTGTGAATGGTGTCTTAAGTTGATCTTCTTCTTTGATCAAAACTTTGTTGTAATGTGAGAAAGTTGAAACTATTCAACAGACATCATTCCAGCCCCAATTCCCCTTTGTAATAATCTTTTCATGTTAGGTAGAGGGTAATTATCTTTTAAGGAGAGGTGGTTCAAATTCCTAAAGTCAAGACATAAACGAATTTCCCCATTCTTCTTTTGAATTACAAGGTTAGCCACCCAAGGGGAATGCCTAATGGGGGTTATAATCTAAGCATTCAACATACTATGTAGTTCTTTTTGGATTAAAGGAGCTAACTTAGTGTTGATGTTTCTTTGTTTGTGTGTTGAATAATGTCTCCTTTGTAGGCTTTCAGATCATCATAGTACCATGCAAAGACACCATTGTATTCACAGATCAAATTTCTGATGTCCCTTACTTCTTCTAGAGAAGTTTTCTTCCCTATCTTGATCAATCTAAAGAGTATTTTGAAGTTAATATTTGATAATCTTATGGCTTGATTCTGATCCAATATTAACTTCAAAATACTCTTTAGATTGATCAACAATTGAGAATGGCTATAAACTAAGCCAGTCATGGAAACCCTTGATCCATCGTCTCATTTATTGAACCGGGACTCTGATCTTCCATGTCCAACTTTATATTTTTTATAAAAAAATTTGGTTAATTTTTCTTAGATTATTATACTCTCTCTTCTGCTTAGTTATGTGATATATTTTTCCCTATGCTCATCAATAGATTAACGTATTATATTTTCTTTTCTCCCTCTTTCCAATTTATTTTTCATATACACATCTTAAATCTAAATTCCTCTATTATTGCTCTCTTGTTTCCATCTTATTTCTTTGCTCTTAATTATTTGTTCCCCTTTATTTTTTTTTCAAATCCTTTATCTCAATTTCTTACTTTTATTTTCTTTTTACATCACTTATTAACTTCGAGTTTGTTTTATACTTCTTTTTTTGTTGGCAAGTGGTACCCCTTACTTGCAGGGTTTTCCTTTGGGTAAGAAACCACGAACCAGGGGCATCTAAGCTGTTAAAATCACCCGAGGATCGCACTTGGCTTGGACAACACCAACCCTTAACATGGCTAGAGTTTTGGTATCCGCAGGGTTTTGAAATGACAACCATTCAGCTTAGGGTTGTCTTAACTTATCACCAGCCACTGACTGTTCTATATCTCACAGATTTGTTTTACTACTTATATTAACATTAAATTTATTTATTTATTTTATTGCAATCATTTTGTAGTAATTCTAAGTATTATCCTTTAGTTATTCTCACTATTATTTTATTTCTTTTTAAGTTATTAAAACTTTTTCTTTCCCTTATTGTCATTTTATTTTACCTTATATAATAATATTTACCTTTTTTATAATTGTTTTCAATATTATTTAAATTTCTTATCATATTTATTATGGAACTTATGGGTTCACTTAACTTAGTCATTTTTATGTAATAAATGTTTATAAATATAATAATATTTATTCCTCTCTAATTGAATTTTGTCGATTTTTCTGAGCAACATCGAGAGCCATTCTCTTAGGAGAATGGGGACACCTGGTCCAGGACCACGGTGTGGACTCAACCTAGAGTTGAGTAATCATTTTGTTGAATGATGATATCTGGTCTTTGACCATGATATGGACCCAACTCTGCACTGGGGGGACTCAACCATGTGTTGAGTGACCATTCTATTGAATGGTAGACATCTGGTCCGGGACCATGATGTGGATCAGTCTAGTACTAGTAGACTCAGCCTAGTCCTGAGTAGCCATTCCTTTGAATGGGAGGCACCTAGTCAGTTACCGGGACTCGCCTCGGGGCTGAGGGCCATTCTCCTAGAGAATGGATGCGCTTGGTCTGTTACCAAGTATTTGACCTAGTGTCAACTTTTGCAGCCTATGGCTGAGGTACCTGGTCTGTTACTAGGAAGGCACTATAATCCCTAGACTGGGTCTAGGCATGTGTGACACTCTGACCCTTGATCAATGGGCTTTGCGATCTTCTCCAAGGCTTAGCTACCCTTGGTTAAGACACCTTAGTACCCGATCTTGGTGTCACACAGAGTGTGAGATAAAAGCGTTAGTAATTCTCTCAGTTTATGATGATGTACTTTGAGGGGTAATGAAAGATCACGTTTACCACATGTGATGACCACAGGGGCACTTAAAGAAGACTAAAGCAAAAGTAAAAAATACATGAAGACCCTTAGTACCACTAAGGTGTAAAAGTGAAAGTACAAAAAGACCTTTAGTACCACTTAAGGAAAAAGTCAAAATTAGAAAAGAATAAATTATTATTATTTTTAGATTTCTAATTTTGGTCCACTTACAGGTGACTCAAAGGATATAAAAGAAGATCAATCCATTTCATTATTACAGACACTTGCTCTCACAGGTACAACTGCTCAATCAGACCATCTTACAGTTTTGAAGAAGGAAGTCCTTATGATTGTGCCCTAGCATGGATGAGTCTAGCTAGGGCATCATCATTCATGTGAAGATAAACCCTAAGCCAGGGTTTCATCTGCAAGTTCATCTTCATTTCTTTGGCTAGGGTTTCTACCAAACCCTCTTTCTCAGATCCGGGCAGGAACAACCTTTCTTGGGTTGCCTATCTTCTCTCACGAGCAACTACTGTTTTTTTCGGGCAACCCTCTCTCTCTCCATGGGCTGCCCCCATCTTCTCTTAGGCAACACCTTAAGGGCTCGACCCTTTCTTCCCTGCCCTCGGGCAGCAACCCGTGAGGGTTAGGGCCTGCTACACACCCATAGGTAGCCCGTTGGGCATACCTGGGAGGGTGCTGTAGCTACACCGAACCCTTGGGCAGCCCTAGGCAGACCCGTGAGAGTCTGGGGTAGCCACCCCGGAGCCTGTGGGAGCTGCTAGGTCTGCATAGACCCTCCGGGCAGCCCACGGGCAAGGCCTAAGGGGCTTTGGTCAGGGCTGTCTGCCCTTCAGGCAGCAACACAATTGCATTTTCAGGTAGTCGAGTAGAATAGGAAATCGGGCAGGGCAGCCATACAACAAACGAGTAGCAGACAGGTACGACCAGGCAGTTACAGGAAGGGCAGATTCGAGCAGACTACAGATTTTCAGGCAACCTGCAAATTGTTAGGCAGGAGAGAGAAATTAGGGCCACAAGCCCTAATTTGGAAAAAGCCCTAATTGGGCACTTTTGTGTAAATTGGAAAATTGATCTTCTGGTATTGTGGTTTAACCTTGTTGGGGTTTGTGGAACTTTTTGAAGAATTTCAATCATCTCATTTACGAGATGAATTACTAATGCTTTTGGGGTTTTTGTCCTTTAAACTTTTCCCCGTGAAAAATTCTGGTGTTCAATGTGTTGATGTGATTGATGTTGTTTACTGCACTTATCATTTGTTTATGTAAGTCTGTAAATTTTAAAAGTATCATGCTAATGCTAAAAATTCAACATGGTATCAGAGCTTAGCATGTGAAGACACAATAAAGGGACATTGCTGTTGTCTTCCTAGACCTTGGGATAAGTTTTGCAGACTTAACATTTGACCAAGTGGTAGAGATGGCCGTCCATATCTTCAGATCGGAAGAGAAGCTACAAGGTTCAGCCAACTACAACTCTTGGAAGGCTAGGTTGACAGCTATTCTAGAACAAAATGACTTGGATGACATTGCGTTTAATGTTAGTGAAGAGCCAACATCTAATGCTGCTAGACTTGCTTACAAGAGGAAGTAGGGTAAGGCTAGAAGAATCATTTATGATTCTATCAAAGAAATAGTGATGCCCAACATCACAGCTCTAAAGACTACAAAAGAATGCTTTGACACCTTAGACAACATATATGAGAAGAAGGCTCCCAGTCAGAAGAGAGTCTTGAAGAAGAGGCTACAAACTTTGAAGCTGAACAAGGATGAAGGGATTGGTTCTTTCTTCACAAAGATTGCACAGGTAAGAGATCAACTCATTGCTATTGGTATTACTGTTGATGATGATGACCTTGTGCAAACTGTGGTTGATGGTCTCCCAAGCTCTTGGGAAACTTTCATGGCATCCGTTTGTGGATGAGAGAATCAACCAACCTTTGAAAGGCTCTGGCATGATTGCATAGAAGAAGGAAGGAACTGTGGCAAGGTATCCAAGGAGGACAACCTTGCACTTGCAACAAAGACAAAGAAATTCTAGAAGCCTTTCCCTCGGCAAAAGAAGGGAAAGAAACCTCAGGGTAAGTTTTTTGACATGTCAAAAGTGGAATGTCATAGTTGCCACAAGTTTGGACATTTTGCTAGAGACTGCAGGCAGAACAAGAAGAAACCCAAGCGAAGGTTTCAAGCATCTGCTGCAGAAGAAGAAGAAGAAGAAGAAGAAGAACCAAAGAAGAATAAGAAGAAAACCAAGGCTAACAAGGATGAAGAGCCTAGAAGAGAGTACTACTAGATTTCTGCTCTAATTGATTCTTTCTTAGATTGTTCCACTTCTTGGTTGGTGGACAGTGGTGCCTCTAGGCACATGACAAGTAACCATGGAGCTCTCACCAGTTACAGAAAGAAGAGTTTCACCAGTCAGGTAGAACTTGGAGATGACTCCACTTACAAGATTGAAGGAGTTGGCTCAACTTCACTTCAACTTGACTCAGGTATGGTTCTTCATATTGATGATACTCTTTATGTCCTTGGTTTAAAGAAGAATCTTTTATCTGTTGCTGGTTTAGAAGACAAGGGCTACAGAGTCCTCTTCATGGACAAGGTCTTTTTATGGGCAAAAGACACAAATCTAAACTCAACAGTATAAATTGGGGTTCAAGAGGGAGGCCTTTACAGGGATTCCGAGGATTCTACTCATGCAGTTGATCCATGTGAGTTGTGACATAGAAGGTTTGAACTCCTTCGCTGCACAGCACTTCCAGGCTTACAGAAGACAGTCAGCAGAGATGTGGTCTTCCATGAGAAAATTGTGTTTCAAACACGAGCTTTCAAAAGAAGATGAAGTACCTCCACTAGAGTTTCCAGTTTCAGAAACTCAGAGGGAGGAAGAGGAATTTGAGGATCAAATTCCAGAGGACACTAAAAGTCCATCAGAAGAACTAATTGAAGTTCCTCCTTACAAAAGGAGATCAACTCGGTACCAAGAAATGGTACAAGAAGGCAAGAAGCATAAAGCTGCTCTTGGGACTTTTAGAGAAAGACCACAGAAGTACTCAGGTCTTAGGAGTCAACTTGACAGTACAAAACCTCCATCATGCGAAGAAGCAACAAGTCAATAGGTATGGGTTGATGCCATGATTGAAGAGTACAGTTCAATCATGAAGAATGATGTGTGGGAAGTTGTTCCTAGACCAACAGGAAAGTCAGTAATGACAATTGCTCCTATTGACAGGTATACTACCTTTAGAACCATCATTTCACTTGTTACATTATTCGGATGGAAGTTACATCAGATAGATTTAAAGACAGTCTTCCTCAATGGTAAGATTGAGGAGGAAGCTCATATTGAACAACTTGAAGGCTTTGTGAAGAAAGCCTTGTATGCTCCGAGAGTCTGGTATGCGAGGATGGATGGATTGCTCCATAACTTGAGGTTTTCCATATGTACAGCTAAGTCTAACTTGTACTTTGAGGTTGTTCATAATCATGTTTTGATACTTGTTCTATATGCAGACGACTTGTTCCTTACAGGTGCTGAACAATTGATAGAATAGTGTGAGAGGGAGCTTACCTTTGAATTTGAGATGAAAGATCTTGAATTAGTGCAGTACTTCCTTGACTGGCAAAAGCCAAGCAACATCTTCCCGACACAAGGAAAGTATGCAGGAGACATCTTGCAAAGATTTGGGATGCATGATTGCAAGTTTATGGGTGTACCCATGACCATCAACTTAACAAAGTTGGGTGACTCAGCTACCAGTTCACAGAGTATGGATTCTACCCTGTATAGATAGCTTTTTGGATCTTGGATGCACCTCGTGCATACGAGACCAGACACAGAGAATGCTCTGAATCAGTGCATGTCCAACACTTATGGGCTCAGGGTTACTTCCAACAGTGGAGTAATGTTATCTGGATATACTGATTCAAATTGGGTTGGCAGTGCAGTTGACCAAAAAAGTACCTCTGGATATTGCTTTAGTATGGGATCAACAATGATCTCTTGGGCCAGCAGGAAGCAGGACTACATAGCTCAGAGTACAATTGAGGTAGAGTATATTGTTGCAAGTGATGCTTGCAAGGAAGCAGGTTGGCTCAGAAAACTGATATTTGATCTGTTTGGGGGAAAGCTTGACTCAACGATCATCCATTGCGATAATCAGAGTTGCATAAAGTTTTCAGAGAACCCAATGTTTCATGATAGATTGAAACACATTGAAATGAGGTATCATTTCATCAGAGACCTAGTACAGAGGGGTGCTTTGAAGTTGCAGTGCATTCGTACAGATGAACAGATTGTAGATTTCTTGACCAAGCCTCTGGCAGCATCAAAGTTCTTATACTTTTGTGACAAGCTTGGTGTGGCAGAGAATGCCTCTCTCGCTGAGAGGGAGTGTTGATTTTTCTGAGCAGCATCGAGAGCCATTCTCTTAGGAGAATGGGGCCATCTGGTTTGGAACCACGGTGAAGACTCAACCCAGTGTTGAGTAACCATTTTGTTGAATGGTAGATATCTGGTCTGGGATCATGATATAGACCCAACTTTGCCCTGGGTAGACTCAACATAGTGTTGAGTGGCCATTCTGTTGAATGGTAGACATATGGTCTGGGACCACGATGTGGACCAGTCTAGCGCTGGTATACTTAGCTTAGTTAGGAGTAGCCATTCTTTGGGAGAATGGAGGCGCTTGGTCTGTTACCAAGTATTTGACATAGGGTCAAATTATGCAGCCCATGGTTGAGGCACCTGGTCTGTTACTAGGAAGGCACTGTAGGCCCTAGACTGGGTCTAGGCTTGTGTGACATTTTGACCCTTGATCTATGGGCTTTGTGTACTTCTCCAAGGCTTAGGAACCCTTGGTTAAGTTACCTTAGTACCAGATCTAGGTGTCACACAAAGTGTGAGATAAAAGCATTAGTAACTCTCTTGGTTTATGGTGATGTACTTTTGGAATAAAAAAGACCACAGGTAATGACCACAGGGGCACTTGGAAAAATGCTAAAGTCAAAAGTAAAAAATACATAAGGACTTTTGGACCACAGGTGAAAGTCAAAGATAAATAAGGACTTTTGGTAAAAGTCAAAAATACATAAAAGGACCTTTTTGGTAAAAAGGTAAAAGTGGAATTAGGACAAGAATAAAATATTATTATTTTATCTTTCCTAATTTTGGCCCACTTACAAGTGAATGAAGATTATAAAAGAAGATCAAGTCTTCTCATTACAACAGACAATTTTGCTCTCACAGGTGAAGCTGCTATTACTGAAGATTCCATTGAAAACTGTTTTTATGGTTTTGCCCCAGCTAGGGCATCCATCTCAACTAACCCTCAGCGAGGGTTTTATCAGCAAATTCATCTTCAGCAATATCAAGACAGCCTCCTTCAGATCCAAATTAGACTTCATCTTTTCAGGCAGCTATTGTCAATTCAAGGCAGCCATAACTCGGGCAGCCATCTTCTAGATCCGTGCAACATCTTCTAGATTCGGGTAGCATCTTCCAGATCCGGGAAGCTCCTCAGTTTTCTGGGTAGTAGGGTTTTGTTTCCAGGAAACCCTCTTCTTCTTGGGCTGCCCTCTGCTACACTCCGGGCATGCCACATAAGGGCATTTCCCTCCTCGGTACCTTCGGGCAGCCTGTCACAGGCCTACCCAGAAGGGTACCGACCCTCTTGGCACCCTTGGGTAGCCATTAGGCAAACCCGTGAGGGTTGCCTTTGGCCACATAGGCCCTCTGGGCAGCCCGTGGGAAGACCCGTGAGGGTCCTGTAGCAACCACAAGGTTGTCGGGCTTCTAACAGGCCATTAGGCTAGCCCGTGAGGCCATGGGTAGGGCTGCTAACCCCTCGGGCAGCAGCAGGGCTACCAAAATTAGGCAGTCGGGCAGAGTTTAAGGTCACGGGCAGTAAGGGCAGTGTACGGCCGGGCATAAATTTGATAGTGGCAGTCACGGGCAGAGATAGAGGGCCTTCCGGGCAAGGCAGAAGTCACGCGCAGGCACTGACAGAGATTCGGGCAGCTAATAAAGATCTGGGCAGGTAAGAAAATTTTTGGGCAACCTGTAATAAACTTCGGGTAGCCTGTTTTAATTGCTGGGCAGTCAATTTTGAATTTTTGGGCAGGCCCAAAACTCTTTTGGGCAGATCTGAAAATTACTTGGGCAGATCTGAAAATTACTTGAGCAGATATGATATATTTTTGGGCAGACTGTTTGGACAGTTTTGGTTATTTCTAGGCAAATCTGGAAATTTAAGTACCTAGGGTTTGAAACCCTTGTTTTGAATTTTGCTGAGAAATTTCTCTCTAACTGTGGTTAAACCCAGATTGGGGTTTGAGGAACTTTTTAAAGAATTTCTAAGTCATCTCATTTACGAGATGAGCTACTAATGCTTTTTGGGGTTTTTGTCCTTTGAAGGTTTCTCCGGTGAAAAACTCGTGTCCATTGTGTTGATGTGATGAATGTGATTTTTACTGCACTTGTCATTTGTTATTTAAGTTGATCTGCAAATTTTTTAAATATTTCTGCTAATGCTAAAATTCAACATTTTCCATACTATTTTTGGAGCCGGCCTATATTTATCTTTATTAAAAAATGACTGAGCCGACTTGTCATTCATTTATTTATTTTTGTTTATATTTCAAGGTTGTCCACAAGCCATCTTTAATAGTCAAACCTTAGGGTGCGATTCAACTCCACCAAGTTAGGGTGTCCTCCACACTTAGGGTTTGTTGCATGCATTTTTCCTAATAGCTGTTAACTCATGACTTCTTCAAAAGTCATTCTTAGGGTTTGTCCACACAAACATCAATCCTCCATCATCCTACACATCCTTCAAGAGTGCAAGGATCATCAACCCATCATTTAGTGTGTCTAGGTGGCCAAGTTGGTGCCATCATGTCCTTCATCAAGCCATTAGGGCTTGTTCACAAATTATCATCAATGGCAAGGGATTAGCAAGCCACAAGGGATTCATTAAGGGTCCCCCCATCAAGATGCCATCTAACAATGTCAAGTACAAGTAGTGGGCTTCATGATCTTGGCAAGGGTATCCGGGTCTTCATTAGGGGTTCCAAGTCTTCATGGGCTTCTTCATCATACCAAGGACATATTCATGGGTTTCATAGCCTGTCAAGGACCATACAAGGTCATCATCATCATTCAAGAACTCCATGATTCCAACAAGGGTTGCAAGGTCATCAAACCACTTAGTGTGGGACCGAGCAGTTCTTTAACTACCTTATCCACATTGGAAGACCTCCAAGGGTCAAGATTCATCATGACATCACCTATGGGATAGCTAGGTCTTCTCATGGGGTACCATGACCCCATCAGAGCATGGATGACCACAAAATGGGTCATTAATGCTTCTCCAACCCATTTAGGGCTTCTGCATCATCTTCAAGGGCTTCAACACCATCTCTAGGGTCTTCAGCATCATCAACAGGGCCTTCAACATTATCAACAAGGTGGTGGCTCCAAGATCTAACCTTGTGGGTACAGGGACCTTGTCAACTGGGTACAAGGTGCTTCAAAGCACAAACCATCTATTTGTGGGGTCCAAGGCAGAAACCCACTTTATAAGGGGTCCAAGGCACTGCAAGTGGGACTTGGTGGCATCAATGACAACTTGCGGGGCTACTGCAAGTCCCATGTTGGAAATAATGACAATTCAATCAACAAAGACTGCCTTCCTCAACAAAGTTATAGAGGAGGTATTCATTGAGCAACCATAGTGGTTTGATGTGGAAAGTAGGGAGACACATGTATGCAAGTTACAAAGAGATCTTCATGGGTTCAAGCAGGCACCTCAAGCATGGTACTTGAGGATAGACAACTATCTACGAGAGATGGGATTCCAACAGAGTGAGGCGGTTTACAACCTGTACTTCTTAACAGTTGAGGTGCCTCTCATACTGGTCTTATATGTAGATGATCTCTTTCTTACAGGAGATGGTAAGCTGATTGACGACTGTAAGTCCAACCTTGCAGTTGAGTTTGAGATGAAAGACCTTGGATTGATGCATTACTTCCTAGGCTTGGAGGTTTGGTAGAGAGACGAGTGCTTCTTTATTGGACATGGGAAGTATGCAGTGGAGATCTTGAAGAGATTCAGGATGGTGGAATGCAAGCCTATGTACATACCTCTAGTTTCCAACTGGAGGAAGATTGATGCATCAGGGTCAGACAGATTTGATCCTAGATTGTATCGCCAACTTATCGGATCACTCATGTCTTTGGTCAACACACGACCATAGATTAGCTTTGCAGTCAACTCTTTGAGCCAGTTCATGGTGGACCCTCGGAGAGTGCATTGGACGGCTGCAAAGTGCATACTTCGCTACATCAGAGGGTTGTCAAGTGAATTTGGATTGTAACTGTTCCATATTTTCTTAATATAAATTTCATATCTGACTGCTACACCGGTTTTCCGCTATGGGGTTTTATCCGGGGGTTTCCATACCCAAAACAATGTGTCTATATTTATGTGTTGTTGTGGATGTTTCTCAATGTTTACTTTTCGCTGCAATACTAGTAAAAGAAGTTCATGTGTGGTTTTCAGTAACAATTAAATATACTGTTTAGCCCTAGTTTGAATTTTAAAGGAAAATTTACACTTAAGGGTGGATGGGGCTTTATCTCTCTAAAGGAAACCAGAAGGACCGTCAAAGGCATTGATGTAATACAACGATATTGCTGAGGCCTTACGTTTGAAAATTTCATGAAATTTATCCAAGAAGTTTTCAATTTTTTTTTAAGTGGTTCACAAACTCCCTAGGGGGATGCTACGTCCACGAGAAGAAATCATGGGGGGCCCACCCAAAGGGGCCTCACCCCTCGCTCTGATTACAGAGCTAATTCGATGTGGACATCAAGTGAGGCCCTTATATATATATCAATGTATAGCCACTCGGGATTTGACCCCGAGACCTTCTACTCACAACTTACAACACTCAAGCTTTTGAGCTAGCCCACCGGGCTAAGAATTTTTCAAATCTATTGTTGAACTCCTTCAATTTCACTATCTTTATTTTTTTTATCCCATGCAATTGGTTCAGTAGGAACTTATTGCACTTTCCAACTTTGATTTCCCATTCTTTTAAAATTAGTTTTTGGGAGTCTTCAAAACTATGAATGGGACAATTTGGGATATTCTTGAACCAAAGGCTAGCATCAACCTCAGAGGATGAGGCAAAAAAGTTTCATTACTACATCTTCATTTCACGAAGCCTTCTGTAACCTACAAACATGGGACTCCTTCCCATGTATCTCAAAACCTTGAGGTTATTCTATGTACACCTCTTCCTCAATCACACCATTGAGGAATGTTGTGTT
Organism: Pseudotsuga menziesii; assembly: GCA_001517045.1. Classification (NCBI taxonomy): domain Eukaryota; kingdom Viridiplantae; phylum Streptophyta; class Pinopsida; order Pinales; family Pinaceae; genus Pseudotsuga; species Pseudotsuga menziesii. The sequence goes on along the minus strand of LPNX010950522.1, from coordinate 174,697 downwards.
TACATCCATTTGATGTAATCACCATTGCATCACGAAAGTAAGAGAAATAATAGTCCCGATGGAGGTGTACCAAGCGATTGGATCAAAGGTCTCCTCATGGTCCACTCCCTCTTTCTAAGAGAATCCTCTCACCACAAACCTAACTTTGTACTTCTCAATGCTGCCATCTGCTGCATGCTTGATCTTATAGTTCCACTTGGAAGTCACCGCTAACTTCCTCTTAGGTCTCGACATTATCTCCCACACATCATTTTTCATGATGGATTGATACTCCTCCATCATGTCATCCTTCCAAACCTGCTGGTCTGTTGCCTCCTCATAACTGGAAGGCTCAGAATCAATGATGTGACTCATCAATGCCATATAACTCGAGAACCTCTGAGGTCATTTTCTCTCCTTGAATGTACCACTAGGAATTGCATACCTCTCTGCATCCTGCAAAGTATCACGAAGCCATGCTGGCCTCTTCTTGGTAACGACAACATCTCTAGGTAGATCCATTGGCTTTGTTGGCTCTACAGACTCCTTCTAATAGTCTGAAGGATGAACAAATAGAATAGAGGGATTTGTACCCTCATCCTTTGGAGCTTCCTACGCCTCACTTTTAGTCTACATGTGAGATTCGTTAGACCTCCTGAAGGCTATCTCCTCATTGAAGGTAACATCCCGACTAACCTCAATATGATATTGTCCTAGAATGTAGATCTTGTAGGGCTTCGAAGTCTCACTATATCCCACAAAAGTACCCTTCTTCCCAGAAGGTTCTAGCTTTGTCCTCTTCTCCTTTGGCACAAGGATGTATACTGGACAATCAAAGATCCTCAAGTGATTGACCTTTGGCTTCACTCTTGTGAATGCCTCCTGAAGAGTCTTGTCGCCCAATATTCAATGAGGATTCCTGTTCTGAACATAAACTGCTGTGTTGGATGCCTCTGCCCAGAAGAACATGGGTAAGTTCTGATCATGAATCATTTCCTTCTCAACCTCCACAATGGACCTATTCTTCCTTTCCACAACCCCATTTTGTTGAGGGTTGTAAGGAACTATAAACTCCCTCTTGATCCTTGCTTCCTTGCAGAAATCATTGAAGTCCTTGAAGGTAAACTCTCCTCCATTATCTGACCTCAAAACCTTGATCTTTTTTCTTGTCAAGTTCTCTACTTGAGCCCTGAATTCCTGGAACCTATTGAATACCTCATCCTTGCTCATCATGAAGTAGATCCATGCCTTCTAGGGGAAATCATCAATGAAAGTTACATAGTACAAGAAGCCACCCAGAGATGATACTATCATTGGTCCACATACATCTGAATGCACAAGACCCAAGATCCCCTAGGATCTACCATCACTGCTTGGTAAAGAACTCTTGGCAAGTGCACAACCCCTACAAACACCATCATACTCTATCTGGAGCTCTGGAAGACATGTAACCATCCATGCTGGCAAAGTCCTGTAATGCAGGTGAGCAAATCTCGGATGCCATAGCTCACACTGATACTATCATATACCAATCCCTGGGCTGGACGTCCTAACAATCTGTATAGTCCTCCCTCTTGAACACCAATCACTCCTGTCGAGCCTATGCTTGAGCCCTTGAGCCATACAAGAACTTGACCATCCACAAAAGAACCTGACCATCCACAAATGCAACTCTATAGCCTCTATCCTCCAATGCTGAGATAGAGAGTAGGTTCTTCAATTCTGGTACAAACAATACATCTCTCATGTTTAGAGAATCTCCTGATTCTAGCTGAAAGGATGTTGTCCCAATTCTTTTGACTATATACCTGGCATTATCTCCAAGTTCCACTTGTAATGTTGAGTCATTCTCTGCCAAATTTCTAAGAGAATCTCGTCGACCTGTCATGTGCTTGGAAGCACCACTGTTTACCAATAAGGTGTCACTACTATTTGTCATAGTGCCTGTAAGAGCAGAGACAAAGAAATACTCTTTTCGAAGCTCGTCTACAATCTCATCAAGTTTTGTTTTCTTCTGTGGTGGATGCTCATCAACATCGACCGTTGATGCATGGTGCTTTTCCTTTCTTTTCTTCCGATGACACTGAAAAGCATAGGGATCAAATTTATGAGAACTGAAGCATTTGACTTTTGAAAGATCCTTCTTCTTTTGTTCTTGAGCTGGAGCTGACCCCCAATTTATATTTTTCTTCCCAAAATTTATTTTTCCTTTTCCTTTTCTTGCATGAGTTGCAAGAGATTGATTTTCTTCATTCGGAGATCTTTGAAAACTATTCTTGGACAATACTCTGGCCTCCTCTTGGACACAGTTAGCCCATAGTCGATAAAACTTGGATAACTCTTCTCTTCCACAAATACTCTAGACAATTGAATCCCATGAAGAAGGAAGTCCATTAAGAGTTATCGTAAGAAGTTCTGCATCATCAATGATGTCTCCAATGGCTTTAAGTTGATCTCTCAATTGAGAGACTTTCATAAAATAAGTGGCACTTGAATCGGATGTGGTCATGCTGATATAACGGAGTTGATTCCCCAAGACTAGTTTTCTGATAGTGTTCTTAGTCTTCAAAAATCCCACCAAGGCATATAACATTGCTTTAGCAGTCTTCAACTTAGTAATATGTGGAATCAAATGATCTTTTATGGAATCTATCAAGATCCTTTTCTCCTTTGCTTCATTCTTCTTGTGCTTGGCTTTCTCCTCAGCCTTTTGGTTTTGAGACATTTTCCTTTACATAATTCTAAATCTCATTTCATCCAAGATGAAGAGTATTCCGGTCTTCTAGGATCTAAAATTTGTGGCACCATCCATTCTGTCTTCCACTCTGAGACCTGTTACCATCTTGATAAAAAATCTGAAATCTAATCTAGAAACCCTAGCATAGGCAAAATATGTCAAAATTGAACTTTGACAAAACTGAAAACTGACTCCACCAATAGATGCGCCCTTCCAAGTAGACTTCTAGAACACTAGTTTGAACTTTGATGTTAGGCTAGAAAGGTCCAAACTTGGAAGCCCTATTTTCCATACTTAAGGTCAAAAAAGCTGATCAATGGTTGTCTTTCAAAACTGCGCTAATACCATGTTGAATTTTTTCTCATATAGCAATAGAAATACAATTTTTAGATCTTGATAATTACCTCCTAATGATATTCAAACTTTAATTTCATCCTATTGTTATCACTAAATAATTATACACTGCAAATTTCAACTTAAAATTGCAGTAGAAACACAAGATCATAGAAGGACAACCATGCACAATAGACACAAAGATTTTATCTTGGGAAACCCAATCTTGGTAGAAAACCCAACCAACTTTTCTTAGAAGAAATCGGTCCAATTCAAGTACATTACTAATCATGAAGAAACCCTAGCATAGATAGCGAACCTCCTTCATGAGGAAACCCTAGCAAGGGTAGTGAACTTCTAGAGACAATAAGAAACCTCAAAAATTGCACCTTGTGCCTTTGCTAGGCCTTCTTGGAAAGTGCACACAAGATGAGGAGAGAAGAGTGATGTGACGATGATGAAAATGAAATGTGTGAGCACTTTATATATACACATCAAGTGACCTTTAATTTCTCTGTGGGGTTGACTTGTCTTCTTGCCTTCAATCTTCTCTAGAACTTCTTCAACGCTAGTTGGGACTTCTTCAATGGTATGACTTGTCTTCTTGGTTATTTCTTCTCTGCTGGAAATGTTGTCCATGTTAATGATCATCTCCTCACATGCACATCTATTCATGTATAGAACTCTAATGTTGAATTGACCCACTAAAAAGTCTCAGACACTTCTCAGAGTCCATGTCAATTCAACATTAGACTAGATTTGTATATTCCACAAGTGGATGAAAACCCTTGTTAAATAAACAAGTCAAATCACTCGGATATAGAATAGATCACTCCATCACAGAGCAAGCAATGTGAGAGCACCTTGGGGCCAATCTCCCCACACCATATGACTCAGGAAAATGGGAGGTTGGCTGTCCCTGCCTGTGTTGATTTTCCTAAGCAGCATCGAGAGCCATTCCCTTGGAGAATGGAGGCACTTGGTCAGTTACCAGGAACTTGTACCAGTCCAGTACTGGGGGACTCAACCTAGAGCTGAGTGGCCATTCTTTAAATGGAGGCACTTGGTCAGTTACCAGCAAGTTGAACCAGTCTAGGACTGGGGGACTCAGCCTAGGGCTGAGGGCCATTCTCCAAGAGAATGGAGGTGCTTGGTCACTTACCAAGTAACTGTTATTAAGTCAATTGATGCAGCTTAGGGCTGAGGCACCTGGTTAGTTACCAGGGCATCATTATAAGCCCTAGACCGAGTCTGGGCATGTGGGACACTCTTATCATTGATCTATGCGTTGTGCGATCTTCTCCAGGGATTAGCTACCCTTGGTTAAGACACCTAGTACCCTATCTTGGTGGCACAAGGAGTTCAAGATAAAAGCATTAGTAATTTTCCCTATTTATGATGATGTACTTTGAGTGGGAATGAAGGACCATGAAGACCACTTGCATTGACCACAGGACACTTAAAGAAGACTAATAGGCTAAAGTCAAAATACAAAAAGACTCTTGTAGCACAGGAAGTCAAAGTAAAAATACAAGGAGGTCCTTAGTACCACTACAGGTCAAAATCAAAAGGGTAAACATGAAAAAGAACAAAACCCTATTATTATATTCCTAGTTGTAAGGACCACTTCAAGTGATTGAAAGGATATAAATAAAGTTTACTTGCAATTCATTTTGACACACTTCAACTTCATTCTCATCACATGAGCTGCTCCATTGAAGACTTCACTGGTTTTGCAAGTGAAAGCACATCTCTGGTTTGTTTTATGCCCGAGCATGGTGGCTTTACTAGCTAGGGCATCCTTCCACTCTCCATACTCCTCACGACCAACAGGAGCAACAGAAGAGCAGGTCTAGAGAATCCCTCCCTCAACTCGAGTTGCCCTAAACTACACACAGAAATCTCGGGCATGCATACTCTCTTCACGGGCAGCTCCTCCCTCTCCTTGGGTAGCAGAAACAGGCCACTCCTCCCTCTGGGAAGCCACAACAGAAGCTCAGGCAGTAGACAGGCAACCCTAATTCCTCACGGGCATCCCTAAAAGAAGTTCAGGCAGTCACATATCAAACCCGGACAGTTCCGAGCAGCAGGGTAGACACACAACAACCCTAACTCTTCACGGGTAGCCTATAAGAATCTTGGGCAGCAATCTGTCAGTCTCGGGAAGCAACAAAACCAGCTCAGGCAGTCCAGATGTGGTTCGAGCAGCCTCTGGGCAGCAGCAAAAACGTTTTGGGCAGCAAACAAAGAAATTCGGGCAGCAGAGATAGAGGCTTGGGCAATAGGAACGGACTTTGGGCCAGAGAGAAAATATGGGCAGAAAACCCTCATCTGCAATTTTTGGGAAATTTGTCTTTGTGGCAAATTTTGGTCAATTCTTGTTAGGGTTTGCAATTGTTCAAGTCTGCTAGGGTTTGACAATTTTTGAAAAACATTCATCTAAGAATTCTGAGATTCTCTTGTTGCTGCTACAAACTCAGTCATTTCATTTAAGGGATGAATTACTAATGCTTTTGGGGTTTCTGTCCTTTAAAGGTTTCCCCGTGAAAACATCTGGTGTTCATTTTGTTGATGCTTGATTATCTATTGCACTTGTCTTGTTGTATTTTTTATCTTACAATCTGCAAAATTAAAGAATATATGCACATGCTAAAATCCAACATCCTGGGCTATTCACTTCTAGCCATATGACTCAGGCCCCCAAGGATGAATGTCTGCTCGATGGTGCAACTTGGAGAAACATCAACAATATAACAAACTATTCACTGTTGCTTTTCATCTCTTTGTAGAGGTTTTAGATAGCCTACAGGCAACCTTGTTCCCGGAAGATTCATAATCAAATTGCATGTCTCCCAAGACAATTTCTTCTTCACTTATTCTTTCTAATTTGTAAGCTTGACTGCTGCCCTGTTTCTTTTGGACCAGCAAGCAGCTCCTAATAGTCCTCAGAAGGATTGTAAGAGCTCGGGAATAGTGGTTCATACATATAGTCACTTGCATCTTGCCTGCCCCCATGTCTCCCTTGTGTAGATAGTGTAGCTTGGTGTGTTCTTGTCGTGGTTTGATATTTTCTTTACTTAGTTTAGATTAATTACTTTTACTTTGATTATCAACCCATCTCTTAAGTGGACATAAAAAATGCAATCTATTAACATACAGTTTTCTAACTACTAACTACAATCTAACCTAGGACAAAACTAGTTTTTACTTCTCTATATTAATTTTACTTCTGTTTACTGCTGTTTTCATTTTTTTTGTTTATAGATTTAAGCTTTACACCCTCACTGCGGATGAGGCGTATCTTAGATATTGAGATTTTTGCATTAATCTGAACCCTGGTTTGGTGCTTGCTAGACACCAACAGTTCTCAGACTTGCTTGTGTAGCTAGAATATCTCTTTCTGCAGAGGTATCTGATTTGCAATCTCTAACCGCTCTTACCTTTTTACTTTTACAATCTAGTTGAGGATTAACAACTTTCAATTTCTAGATTAGTTACTAATTGCATTACTTTTTCTAGATTGTATTTTCCTTTTATTTGTCCATCACTTATATGTATGATAACCTACAATCTAAAGTAGGACTAATTGCAATTTACTTTCATAGATTAGACACTAACTACAACCTAGGGCAGTCTCTAACATCTCTATCTCCATTCAATTTTAATTTGGCTAAAAGGAATCAAGGTATTGATCTCAATCAACATATTTCACTTTGCTTCCAAATATCGCATGCAACGGTTTCATGTTTAATGGTTTACATATGTTAATTTGATGTTTCAGATCTAACTATTTATATCTCATAGTGTAGATTTGCTCCTTATTTCAAGCACTGGTCTCTTTTTGCTTATCATACCTTCAAGTTATCATATGCAATTGATTCATATACCCTCATGCTTATTGTCCGATTGTATAGATATGAATGCTATTGTTAATGCCATATCTTCTAAATTAAATCTATCATTTCAAGTACTTGTTTGATTTCATAAATTCATTTTTACTTGCAGTATTTAGAATTAACTCCTATAGTCCTTAGTTTTTATTCTTAGGGTCTACCTCCCTTGGCTTTGTTTAGGAGTTGGGCTAAACAGAGGGGTTGAGAGTTGTGGTGGTAGTTCCAACCCAACCTGAATTTGCCCCCAAGGCTGCACCCAGTGAGTTGAGATTTTTCTCATTTAGGTGCGGTTTAAGCAACTATAGACTTCAAGGGATTATACTTGACTTTTACTTAGAATTTTCATACTCATACCCTCAAAGGGCTCTAGGTAGGTTCCCCTGAAATCATAAGTTCTCATTGGATGAAAAACTTATTTAGGAAAGGCAATTCAGGAGTTATTGCTCACTTCCATGCCATATAGGCTCTGGACAACATCGCATCAGAAATCCATCCTGACTTGCAAAAGGTTTTGGACAAACATTAGTAGTTCTCGAGACACCGAATGATTTACCCCTATGCAAAGGCGAGCATGATCATGGTATACCCTTGATTTTGGGCATTCAATCTCCAAATGCACACCCATATACGGCACCCATTTGCCCAAAAGAATGAAATTGAAAGGATCATTTAGGGGCTATTCGAGGCAAGAGTCATGTGTCCCATCACTAGCCTGTATTCATTCCTATTGGTCATTGTTTTAAAGAAAGAGGCACTTGGCGTATGAGTCATTAATTTTGTGCCCTCAATAAGTTGACCATCAAAGAAAAGTGTAAAAAGGTCCTCTTTATTGAATAAAGGCCCACAGGTGGTTGACCCTCGTTAATAGTGGGACCACAAGTAGTTAGGGTGTTGGGTATTGGAGCACTATTTATAAAGTAGTAAGCTATGTAATGTTTCTCAATAATTGTTATTATATTTGGAGCTTTGCTCTTGGAGGTTGCCCCCTTGAAGAGGCAAGTGAACATTGTTGATGTATTTGTAACTTTGGAATGTATTCACTTGTATATTTTATATTGTATTTCATTGTACCCCAACAGAGATGTTTGTTCCTTCGATCGGGAGAGTCATTAATATAATAAAGTCATGTAAAGTCATTGAGGTTAACTCTCCGTTGTAAGTCGGGGCAATAGTCCCCACAATTGAGTTGAGGTTAACCCTCCGATTGTAAGTCGGGGCAATAGTCCCCACAGTTGAGGGGTATTAGGGTTATTAGACTCTCCTAGAGAAGTTGGCCCTGTAGAGTTACTGTCAAGTGGAAAACAAGTATAAATAGAGAGTGAAACTCTATTTGACACACACATTCACTCAACTGTAGCGCATGAGTGAGAGAGGAGGAGCTCGTACAAGTGAGAGAGAAATCAATTGTCGGAGATCATCTTTGTGTTTTTGTGTTTTACTTTTTCTATTGGTGCTTATTCTATCTCTGAGGAAGTTGCGGGGTTTTCTCCTTTATGGTTTCCTCGAGAAAAACTCTTTGTGTCTCTTGTCTCTTGTGATTATTGCTGTGCATGTTCTTCTCTCAGATAAGATCCTAGATCATATTGATTAAATGATAAAAATCTTACATGGTATCAGAGAGAAGAAGACACTGTGCAGCTGCAGAAGCTAGGGATTCTTACTTTTTGGGTCTCTCTCCATAGATCATCAGCAAAAAGAGGCTAGGCTAACTCTCCATTGAAGGGGACATCTTTCTGTCGAAGCAGAATTTGATTTTAGGCATTTTCAGTTTTTGACATGTCACTGCTATGAGAAATTAGGGCTTTTCACAAAAGATGAATTTTTGAGTGAGCCTAGCAAAGGATTTCTCTCCTCCTCAAAATCGAAATTTAGGGACCAAGATCAAAATTTTTGGTTGGGTAAAACTCCAGGAAAGTCAAACCCTAATTTGACCCTGGACCAGAAAACTTTAGAAGTCTGAATTTAGTAATCCTGGTACATTCGCTATATCTCGAGATTGGAGAAGGCTTAGAAGCCGAAATTTTTACAGGACGAAGAAAAATTCATGTTGAACACTATGTAACAATTTCAGCCTCAGATTCGATATATTTTGGGAGATATGATTCCTCCAAATTAGGGTTACAGCTTCTCCCAGGATTCATCCCTAAATAGGACACCTCGGGAGAATTGCTATATCTCGGGCTACGAAGGTCCAAATGAAATTTCACAAGATGTTCCAGATACCGCATGGACTGTACTTTGTGGTAAAAGTTTCAGACCCTGAAGATGAAACAGTGACACGTGGTAATCTGTACAAGTTCGCTATGCTAAACAGTCCTGAGATAAGTCACCTTGGGAAAACTCTCATAAGTTCCAATTGGTGAAACCAATTCTGCTCAAACCTGCGGTGTTGGAAAGAGACAGACGAGGCTACCTCAGTGCGAAGTTTCAGACATAGAGGAGCAGTACTTTTAGAGATACCGTAGAAACAATATCAGGCAATTTTGCAGAAGAAATTGAAGAAAACTAGGGCATCAGATATTGTGCAGTTCTGATCACAGTTTTGGGAAAATGAGTATGCTGCTCAACTCGCCTTGAGGAGCCGCATCTTTCTATCCAATCAGATCTGAAAGATTCCAAGTTTTGAAAATTAGGGTTTCTCTGACAAACCCTAGATCAACCAGCGCCAGAATCAAGACAGACACCTCAAATCGGTAAGATCTAATCTTTTGCTATTTACGTTTGAGGTTCATATTTCAAAATGACCTATCACATCAGCTTGATGACAAACTTGGTGAAATTGACAACTTCCGAGTATGGAAGTATAGGACCTACATGATCCTTGAAGAAATTGACTTAGAACAGTATTTCAGTAAGGAAGTTTTAAGAGCCAGAGGGAGAGGAGGCTAAGGCTAGAGCCAAGATAATCATTGCAGATTCTATTAAAGATCATCTCATCCCTCACGTGTCATCCTTGAAGACACCAAAAGGAAAGTGTTCGATGCTATGGTGAAGCAATTGAAGGAGAATAAGATATTGTTATAACCACCTTGAATGGCCTCCAAGGATCATGGGATTCATTCATTCGAGGAATGTGTGCCAGAAGGAAGTGATTACCTTCAGCAGACTCGGGGAAGAGTGAACAGAAGAAGAAGCTCGACTCATAATAAGAGAAGAGAAGATGGGAGCAATTGAAGATCAAGCGTTCACGATTCAAAGAAGATCCCTCAAGCGATGAGGAATGTGAAGAACTCAATTCTTGAAGAACCTCTTATCCATCTTAGCATTTGGATACGAAATGATGCTGTTATGAATGAAGAAGATGATGAAGCTGAAGGCTCAAGAAGGAGTCATTTTGTGATATTGTTTGGTTATGCATAATAAAATGTTTGCATTAATGACAGTTTACTACTAATATGCATGTGATGGGTAAGTAGCCCATGGTGCCATACAACTCTCCATTGCTACTTATCTAGAATGAAACCTCTTTGCTGACATATTGAATTAGCGCACAATCTCAATGATGTCATGGTAGAGATGGAAGGCATCTAGAAAGTTTCCGTGAGATATGGATGAATGTTGTATTGGCTAAAATAGTTGCATGATTATATCTTTATGCATAAGAATTTGCCATTATGAATATGCTTTATGAAATGTTTCTAACCATACAACTAATGCATTTGACTTGTAGGAAAGATCGCATACAATCGCCTATAAGAAAAGAAGGATGAGACGTGTTCCGAAGAACAAGTGACAACAATTCAAGAAATAATCCTAAATGAAGAATAGTATGATGAGACTTCAAGAGGCCTCAAACACACTCTAGTTATGTGACACTGTTGAGCGACATCATTGATGCAGAGCCTTCCAGCTATGAAGAAGTAGCTAAGAAGAAAGGGAAGGAGAGTAGCAATTCAAGAATAATGATGTCTAGGATGCAGTATCGAGACTTGAAGGAAACTTCATAGTGTTTTCCATATGGATCTGCAAGATCCAGCATGTAGTAGATGACAACATCGTGGGATACAAGGCAAGATTCGTAGCATAAGGCTTCTCACAGAAAGAAGGCATAGACTACGAAGAGACATTTGCAGACACTGGAAGTTAAGATTCATGAAACGCAAACTCACGTGTGCAAATTAAAGAAGGCCTTGTACGAGCTCAGAAGGCACCCATGGGATAACACATACGTGAGGAGCTTGAAGATCACCTAGAGTGATGAAGTTCTTAACCGTTGCTACAAGGTTGAAGATGAAAGCCTAAAGAGGATGACAAGCTCACAGATGGGTGCTAGAAGAACTTTTCAAAAGGTTCAAGATAGAGGATCTTGGTATCCAGTGACCCTAGATGGATACATAGAATATTAGTAGTAGAGGAAGCTACTTGTCACTCTAGTACAGAATGTTTCAATACATAGAGCACGAAAGGCAGAGGGAGAATGATGCTCCACTTCAAAGGGAGTGACTGCAGAAGATCTTGAGGTTTGACATGGTACGAAAGGAAGGACAACTTACTGATTGCTCTAGGCTTTACGGAGAGTAAAGCGGATTCCAACCTTCACTTCAAGGTTGAATGTGGAAGACCAATGATGCTCCTGTTATATGTCGATGACTTGTTCATGACAGAAAAAGTGGAACTCATTAAAGTTGCAAGAAGGAGACTTGCTGCTGAGCTCGAGATGAAGGACTTGGGTATGATACACTACTTTCTAGGCATGGAGGTGTGGCAAAATGCAGATGGAATCTCCCTGGGACAAGGGAAGTATGCAATAGAGATCCTGAAGAGGTTTGGGATGATGGACTGCAAGGCCTTGACCACACCTATGGCATTGAACCTGAATCTATTGAGTGATGCTTCATCAAAGTCGGTTGATGCCACGATGTATCGTCAGATGATTAGGTCATTGATGTACCTGACGAATACGAGACCAGATATTTACTTGGCTGTGAACACATTGAGCCAGTTCCTGATAGATTCGAGACATGTTCACCTGATTGCTGCAATGCATATTCTGAGGAACCTGAATGGTACAGTTGACTATGGGCTCAAGTATGAAGCGAATTAGAAGATTAACCTGGAGGGTTATGTGGATTCAGATTGGGCAGGCAGTGCCATTGATAGGAAGAGCACTTCAGGGTGCTGCTTCAGCATGGGATCAGGTGTGATCTCTTGGTTTAGCAGGAAGGAGTGCTGCATGGCGCTGAGTACAACCGAGGAAAAATATGTTGCCACTTGCTCGGTTGCTTGGGAAAGAGGAGCAGTGAAGCTCCAATTTGTGATCCAGATCGAGATCTCTCGAAAGAGGGAGTTCTAGCATAGCCGGTGAGACAGGTTGTCTGAGCATAGAATCTTGGCAAAGCTCGTAGGTTGCTCAGATGTAAACAGTCCTGTAGGTTGTCCTCAGATGTAATCAGTCCTGGCGAAGCTCGCAGGTTATCCTTGGACGTAATCAACCCTGATGTGATTCTATGCTAGAAATGGCCAAAGTGAAGTTTGAGTACTTCAGGGAGAAGCTTGGTGTTCTCTAGATCGAGGTTCCTTCGAAGGAGAAGTGATGAGTCCGAGAGCCTTTCTGACATGGTGACAGGATTGGTTTCTCCCATGGTCAGATGTAAGCTAAGTCACCTGGTTCGAGTTCGTGTTCGAATTCGGAGACCTTAAAATTCGTCAAAAATTTGGCAATAAAAAATTTGGCGATAAAATTCGACATTAAGTTCGAATGACTATAAAAGAATTAGAATTTTAAAATTATTAAAACTTGGAATTTAAAAATTATTTAAACTATTTAGCATACAACCAGAAAAATTATATTCTTACCAAATCCCATAACATCCTTTCACCTTTGAATGTAAATATTAACATAGAATATTAAACTAAGTTGCACTCAATTAACAAAACAATCATATCATATCAATAATATTAATAAACAAAAATAAATGAACATCATTATTTTTTTAATTCTTAAAATAAGTTTTTAAATTTTTTTTTAAAATAAAGAAATTAATATAAATTAAATTGAAAAAAATTTAAGATTCAAAATAACATTTCTATTACTTAATTCAAAGAGAATATCATTTATATTTATTAATAAAAAAACATTTACATTTATGCATTTGTATGCAGTATCCATCCCGGTTTTAGGTTTCATCGAATATCTAGAACTGTCAGCATCACTTGAACTGTCAAGTAAACGATGCTTTGCCCATCATGGCCTCAACCACTGCACAATCGAGGCTCCCTCTGTGCGTCACAGAACGATGACGACCTCCACACTCCAATATTCACTCACGACGACGGCTCACACCAGACTTGCACAATAAGAAAAAACTCAATGCAGAGGTAGTTTGGGCATCGTCCAGGGTTTACCCGCCGGCTGCATGGATTATTGGCCTTCAAAATTGCCGGATTTCAATGAATTAGTTCGCCAGGCACAGGAAATCGATGATTTTCGATTTTTATGGCAAATAATCGCCGAATCCAGTGATCTAGGATGTAAGTGCTGTGCCTTTCTGACATGGTGGCAAGATTGGTTCCTCCCATGGTCAAATGTAAGTGTTGTGCCTTTCTAACATAGTGGCAGGATTGGCTCCTCCCATGGTCAGATGTAAGTGCTCTGCCTTTCTGACATGGTCCGATGTAAGTGCTCTGCCTTTCTAACATGGTGGCAGGATTGGTTCCTCCCATGGTCAAATGTAAGTGCTGTGCCTTTCTGACATGGTGGCAGGATTGGTTCCGCCCATGGTCGAATATAAGTGCTGAAGAAGATGAAAACCTACATGGAGGCTACGCCTACAACCAAGAATGAAAAAGGGCTGGCTCTGTAGAACTTCCTATGATGAGTAGAATTGAGAGATAACACCATTTGCTTGAGATAGCAGGAGCAGTGATGCTGATGATGATCTAGTGATGATCCAGTTTTGATGATGATCCAACTTTGATGATGATCCAATGACGAAGACTTGTGCTGATAAATTGTGTCAAGAGAATACTTTCCTAGTTAAGAGGGAGTGTTGATGTATTTGTAACTTCAGAATGTATTCACTTGTATATTTTATATTGTATTTCATTGTTCCTCGATGGAGGTGTTTGTTCTTCCAATCGGGAGAGTCATTAATATAATAAAGTCATGTATAGTCATTGAGGTTAAGCCTCCGTTGTAAGTCGAGGCAATAGTCCCCACAATTGAGTTGAGGTTAACCCTCCGATTGTAAGTCGGGGCAATAGCCCCCACTGTTGTGGGGTATTAGGGTTATTAGACTCTCCTAGAGAAGTCGGCCCTGTAGAGTAAATGTCAAGTGGAAAACAAGTATAAATAGAGAGTGAGACTCTCTATTTGACACACACACTCACTCAACTATAGCGCATGAGTGAGAGAGGAGGAGCTCGTACAAGTGAGAGAGAAATCAATTGTCGGAGATCATCTTTGTGTTTTTGTGTTTTACTTTTTCTATTGGTGCTTATTCTATCTCTGAGGAAGTTGCGGGGTTTTCTCCTTTATGGTTTCCCCGAGAAAAACTCTTTGTGGCTCTTGTCTCCTGTGATTATTGCTGTGCATGTTATTCTCTCAGATAAGATCCTAGATCATATTGATTAAATGATAAAAATGTAACAAACATAGCTCTCTATTTCAAACATCTTTCATAAAAGAATTTTTTTTCTAGGTTTATCTATTCTCTCTTGTGCTTTTCTTTCATTGCTTTGAAGTTTTGGGTTTATGTATATTACAACAATGCTGTTCCAAAAGTCAACAATGAATTTTGGTGGAAACAAAGAGAAATATAGGGTGTGCTGCCTTAGAAGAGCACTGATATGCAAAAATAATCTCTCAAAGACCCTAGAGGAACCTAAATACACCAAAAGGAGGAGGGTGGTGGTGGTGGAGAGGCTTAAAAGACCCTAAGAAAACCCCATTTTCTTGAAATATGGTTGGAAAAACCTTATTCTCAGACCTGAAATAGCCCTAAAAATTGCAGTATTTGATTGAAGTGACATTGAACAAGGGAGAAACAAAGGAAGGTGCTGCCCTAAAAGGGGTAAAAACCTAAATCCTTTGAAGAGACCAAAAATTATCAAAGAAGGAGAGCACGAGTGAAAGAAAGGTTAAAAAACCCTAGAAATCTTTTGTTTTCCCAAAAATAGAGCTGAATAGAGAAGGGAAGTCCACACTGTTCTGATCCCAAGTTGGGATGATAAAGAGATCTTGGATTTATGGTGAACACTTTGGCAAACTCTAATCCAACATAAACTTTGAACAAAAATCACACCTAAAGAAATGTGAACCCATGAAAAAGAGAACAACAGATATGGTTCCTTTAGGAAAAATAATCAATTAATGAATCCAAGATGATGTTACGAAAGCTTCAAAAGGTGTCATTATACACAACATATGAGGGGGGCTCTTTTCCCCATAGAGTTTTATGGGAAAACATAAATGTCTAGGTCGACTTTAGCCACCTAGAATAATTTAAAACATAGTTGATAATATTGACATTGGAAATAATCGACGAGGGTCCCAATACAACTTCTCAGCAACATCGACGAAAAAATCGGGAAAAATCAGCAAACCATAACAAGAATTAAAAATACAAAATAAATTCATTTTTTTTTTCAAAATTGTAAACATATAAATCAACAATAACATCAAATAAACACGTTGGCACATAAATATAGAAAAAACACTGACATATATATACGATGTGGTGAATGCCAAATAAAAAATAATGAAGCGAAGGCAACGCTAAGTCCTAAACCTTCATAGTTGTCCATTGAAGGACTCAAAAGTAGGCAATTAATACAAAAAGACATCAAATATATAAATGCATCTCATAATCATGAGTGAAAACCATGGTGTACCACTTGGCATTTGTATAGGATGATTAAGAAGAGAGGAGTCCAGGTAGGTGTATAGTCCACGGTCCAACAAATGAAAAGGTTTGTCCTCTTAGCTATGTTCATAAGCCCTTTGTGTTTCTCAAGGCTTCCGTTGGAAGTATCTGAGCCATGCCATGAATACAAACACAAAGCAATCGCAATCTAAATCCTAGATCCATGAGGATGAATATATACATAGGATGCTAATGTTTTGGTGTCTTCGTATTGAACCGTAGTGTTGCAAAAGCTGAAGGTGGTGGTCACTTCAAGTGTGCAAGACAATAAATGAAGTTATGTCTCTAAGCTAAAAACTTTGATTTTGATGAGAACAATGGTTTGGGGTTGATGATAATAAAAAATAAAAAAACAGCAATTTAATAGGGGAAAAATCATCAGGCAATTTTTGACCCTATTAAATTGCTGATTTACCCTTATTTGCTGATTTTCCTGATTATCTCCAGTGCTGATTTTTTCAGGCCGTTTTTTTGTGTCAGGGTTTCCATCGCGAAAAATCGTGATGTTGCCGATTTTTCGGTGATTTTATCAGTTATGATTTAAAATAATGTTGATTAGGTTGGCTATTAAACCATAACCTAGTAATATGATAAAGAGGGTGCTTTGTCATAATGTCAAGTCACCACAAGTGAAGATAATCTTCGTTTCAACAATCTGTTCTTATTAATGCTTTGATGATGAAGCGTCTTAAGGAGGATGACTTGTAATATACCTATTCCTGTATATTGACATATTAAATAGATAGATTAATATCATTGTTTATAAGTGGATGAAAAGGATGAATATGTTAGGGTAATGACTCTTCATTGTCATTGCTCCTCTTTAGCACTGTAGAAGCCCAAACCATTCTCTCATTATAATCATTACTTTTCATATACATTATAATATTTTAACTTTAATGGGTTATATGGCTTTGTTCATTTCATTATAATTTAATGATGTCTCCTCGTGAGTACTGCCAAGTATATCAAAGTTGCTTTTAGTGATTTCATATGCATTTTGGTGTAATTTTTAAGGAAACTATTATCAGATAAAGTTTTCTAGTATTTGTAGGTAACGTTGATTTTGTTTCATTATTCGGATTAATGTAGCATTTATTCTTCTAGATCATTTATTGTTAAGTAATGAAACTTATTTTGTAGATGTCAAAATCAGCACCTTCTGATCAGTCTCGAATCAACCTTCTGGATACAAAAGATGTGAGCAATGTTTCTAAACTAAGTTGTGTTTGCCATTCGTTTCCTTGTCAACTTGTATGTATATGTCACTCTTATAGTGCGAGAACTTATGGGTTCTATTGTTTATTGACATTTTTCAGTGTTCAGTATGTATTTGATTCATGTCATGTTTGCCTTTACTTGTTTCATTTCTGTTGACAGTTCATGCACTTAAAGGTGTGGTGTATATTTGTTGAACTTAATGTAAGCTTGAAACAATTCCAAATAAGCTCTCAAAATGCAGTTGACATTCATAAACTTTAATTTGATGATACTTTGGTCAAAGTATTTTGCCATATGATTCTCCTAAATTTTAATGATCATATCAAATCCATAAACCTTTCTTGAGAATTACACCTATAGCCTTGAACATGCTATCCAAAAGATCATCGATTTGAGGAAGAGGAAGATAATCCACACACAAGCCCATTGAATCCTTCTTGTCCTTACCAGCAACATCAAGTCACCAAATGGAGCCTTGAAGATCCCTAATATGCTTTTCAATCTCTTCGTTTTTGATATAGATGAGTCTATAATGTATACTATGGGTACATCGAGTACCCTCTTGTTGAATCCAATGTTCTGCCTCTCTTCGAGGTGGCAATTTTTAGACAAGACATTGGAAAAGCATTACTACACTTGGGAACAAAGGATTGAATTGAACATCGACAATAGGTGCTTTATCATGACCATTGATGGTTTACTAGATGTTTTATGCACATATTGGGAAAGTTGTGTTTATGTTAAGCCTCCCATAGAGTCCCTCTTTTAATGGTTAGCATCTTTTTTCATCACCAATCCCTTTCTATTGTAAGATAGCTCACTTATGATTCAACCCCTTATAACTATGGGCACGAGGGACTACTTTGCCTTTTGCTCTTAATCCCATTGCCACAAAGGTAAAAAATGTAGTGGTGTGTTCATGGCATTGTTTCTCTGTCAACCTAGCTAGATTTCTATTACCTCAACATGTGGCGAAAACAAGTAATGTAATCATATATCATAAATAGAACCCTGGGAAACTGTCCAAATAATAAGTGAAAAGTTTACACATATACCTAGGTACATATTTTTTTTGCATGAAAAAATACAAAGGACATATCATAGTAATAATAATCAAAAGGCACATGTCTATTCAAGTATGTGACCATTCAATGCTTATTTATACATGTCACATGCTATTGTATTAACTCACATATTCATATGGATTCTTTTTTGTTGTCCTTATGTTGGATATTTCCCCCTAAATGAACTGTTCAGTATAGTAGTATCAAAGCTTGTATTTTGCTGAGCTCGGAAATTGCGGAGCTTGTATTTTGTGGACCTCGAAAATTGTGGATCCTAGAAATGGTGGAGGATGGATTTTGTAGAGCCAAGAGTTTATGGAGCTCAAAATTTGTTGAGTCTAGAATTTTTGAAGGCCATTGTCCATTCTATACCATAGCGCTGCAACTTAACCACTATGTGTGGGGATGCTAGAGTCTGCAAGGAAGAAATGGTGACAATGGACAAATATAGACTTAAACACCAAAATTGAGTAGGTAGAAGAACAATTCAAGCAATATAGGCTGGAAACAAAGTGGGATTGAGAAGACATCAAGGTTGAAATCAGCTAGAGCCAGGATGAGTTAAAGAAAGAATAGAACAATTCAATGAAGAATTAAAATCATCTATACTCCAATTGGTTGTTAATGCAAGATGGAAGTCAAACAAAATGTTACTCTGCCCAATTCACCCACAACTAGTGTCTTGATCCTCCAACTAATACTGTAGCGTAACAGTAACCCACCAGGGTAGAAGCAATCGTTAAGGATTAAGGATGAATTGTTGAGATTTAATGGGGATGAAAAATAGAGCGTGGAATGGATGCATAATGTGGAGGAATATTTTGACATACATCATGTTCAAAATGAAGTAGAGAGTCAAAATATCATCTGTGCACTTTAAAGTTTAATGGCCCAACACACCACTGGTACACTTGGTGGAAGTCCATAGTGCCATATGTCTCATACCACTTGTGCACATTTAAGGATCGATTCTTTAAAAATTTACGGGGTATGCAAGCTTTTTCTTTCTTTTACAATACTAAGTTACAACAAAAGGGAGATGTGGACGAATAGTAAATACACAAATGCTTGAGTTATCACAAGATTAGTTACTCCAATCTTATGTGTCTGTATTAAAGCCTCACATAAGGAACATAATGAAAATGCACAGTTTTAAAACCATGGAAAAAGCCAGATGTCAAGCAAAAATAGAAGAATTGAAGTTTAGCAATCCTTGTGAAATGTATGAGCAAAGATATCCTAGTCAAAAGCAAACACTTCCAAATTTTTCAGCACATCAAATTGAGGGAAATAATCAACGAAGCTCAACATTTGAAGGTAAGAAGGATGATAATTGTCATAATTGTGGTGAGAAATGGTTTCCAGGTCAGAGATGCGCATCAAAATTTTGTCATTGCAATCTGTTCAGATGGGAAAGAAGTAGAGGTTTCCGACGAAGGAAACATGCTAGAATTTGATGAGGAGTGTCTACACTCAAACCAACATTGATTTCTTCAATGGAGCTCTTGCTTAGGGTGGGCTCATGCCAACTCCAGAGGGGTATCCCTAACTGTACCTGCATCCTATTAGTTAATTGAGCAAATAGAAAAGGGCTGAAGGTAAGTAAACCTCTATGTTGAATTTAAACAAGGAGGGAAGAATCAGAGAAGACCAGTGTCTTTCAGGGGCTGATGGTGTCAAAGGTTAAGCTAGAACAATCGTCTGATTAGAGATGGAGAATAGGGGCAAGGCTTCTGAGATGGAAGAATCTCACCACAGAACAGGATTTAACTTGAATAATTGGGTTGGTAGCAGATGACAACTTTGTCTTGATTGCTACGAGGGAGCTAAGGAGTGGTTTTCCTACTCTACAGGTCCTCAGGGGCTTGGATGGCTTGTTGAAAACCTGCAATAGTTAATGCAGATCAGAGAAAATAATCTTCAAATTTGCTAACAGTCCTAAGAACCTGCATGAAAAAGAAGTCAAAATACACTATTCAAAGATTAAATACACAGAAAACAGGAAGACATATGTGGGTCCATGAACTAGCCTTATTCAATTGTCAATTTGGAATTACAAGACGCAATTTCTGGGATTTGACCCTTTACAATGAGCACTGCACTTCGCTTTATAGGCCAATTGATCTAGGTCAATGTACCCTAGGTTTGTATGCATGTGTGTGGTGCCAAAAAAGAAACAATCTTGTTATTCAGTTCATCTTGGAAACAGTTTGAATTGCCTTTATTGCTGTTCATCTTAGCTATGCATGGATAGGTTAGGAGTGTGCCCTTTGGTTGCATGAGACATCAATGCTGGCACTTTTTGTTTAACTGCCAAATATACTCTGTTTTAGAATGCTGATCTGCCTTGTAACAACAGATCAAATTCCTTTCTAAGGTCATCAATACATAACTTGTAATCTACCCCTCTTTTATTAGCTGTGCCCTAATTGTCTTACTTCCTGTGCATACTGTGTAGAATAAAATAGGAACGAGATGTAACTTCTTCAGTGTGCTTTATATCTGACACTTCATATTATCCATGACCAAGCTGTTGGGAGCAGGGAGCGGGAGCAGAGCGAAAAGCGAAGTTTTCAAAAGCTCCTGTTTCATGAGAGCTTTTTATATACTATATATTTTAATATATTTTGATGGATTTATATCTAAAAAACGTGTAGGATGTTGAACTTGCAATAGAAAACATGGATTAAACCATATAACATCAATCATCTAGTAGTTATAACTTATAAGTTATAATGTTAGTCATCAAATGATCAACCATAACAGCTTTTATAGGAGCTTAGCAAAGAAGGGAAGTGCCATAAAATTGTCTTCAAATTATCAACCTAATATAGGAGCTTTTAGTATAGGAGAGGTAGGGAGCGAGCTTCCGAAGGGAGTGAGTTTTAGGAGCGGTAGCAAGGTGGGGGGAGGGGCGGGGTTGCTCCCATGCAGCAAAGATTCATAAACCAAGGTGTGTAATCATTACCATGGTTGTGACCTCACCAATCTCCCATAATATACCCTACAAGTCATCGTTCTTTTCATTTATAAATAATCATGGCTTACATTGATCAGATCATTTGTGCTTGCTTCTCCATAATGTGCTTCTATCCATCATAAATGCAGCTCAGTGTAGTATCTATTTGTTGTTTTGGTCTTAGTTAGAACTGGAACTGCCCATTTAAAGTACGTTGTGAAGAAGTTATTGGATGCATGTTTATAAACTAAATCTGGAAATGCTCCTTCACTTTTCTACCAATTACGCATGCCTTTTTTTATCATAGGCATTTGCTATCTTCTTAACAAGTCGATGGGACTACTGAGTACAATGATTCCATTACAAAGCAGGAGAAATAATGATTTAGAATCTGCCTAACATAGAACTCAACCTTCAGTTCTTGCATGGCACGATTCACTAGAACAAATATGATGTCATTCTAGGAGCTTGCCCCCCAATAGTCATAGAGACTCTCCAATTAATGAAGTGCTAGTAGATGATACACCTTTGACTCTAGCCAGCCCCCCCTTTATTTCATTTCTGCATGGTACTTTCATTTCATTTCACTTTTCACTTTTGTTGCTTTGGATATTTCTCTTTTTGGAACACTTTCTCTCTTTGCTATCCTTTAGTTGGTCAATCACTAAAAGGTATTGGACCTGGATGCCTTCTGGGCACCAATGACGACATGGTCTTAGCACCGCTACCAACAAATTTCCATAGGTTCAGTGGAGTTGCCACAATAATGTTTGTTTAGAGCAAATAGGCAGTACCTCTTAATTCAAGGAGTACCTGCCTTTCCAACCACCAACCAATTTCAAGGATTGGGGAGCTTGTTTCAAGTCTTGGGAGTACACTTCTGGCAACTATGCCAACCTTAGCTCATTAGCAAACATCTGGGGTAACTGATTAGAGAAGTACATGGAATTGGAAGGTGCAATCCTATGTTTAGAGCTAAACATCGGGGGTAACCAACCAAAGAAGCATAAAACTTTGGAAAACCAATTTTACTAGGTTAAGAGCCAAACATCAGGGGTAGCTGACTAGAGTGGCATAAGACTTCGGAGAATGTTGTCTCACACATCAGAGCCGAGACACTAGGGGATAACATGGAGGCGATCTTAATAAAGAGGTCGCATAGGGGAAGATCCTTGAGTCACTTTTGTCAAATCCAGATCAATGGGTTTGTTTAACAAGTAGGTGTGAAATGGATGGAGTGTGGAAAAGGCCAGAAGATGGAACTAGGAGTAAGGGTGTGATCCATGCGATGATCTAGAGGCTGTGCCAAATAATGGTATGCATATGAAACAAAAATTACTTATAAATGCCATCTTATGTAGAAATCCTACTCACCATGGTCATCAAAAGATTACAAGTGTCAATCAGTCAATACAACCCACATAATCCATAAGTAATATCCTCTAGGCATGCATCTGATATAAAATTGAAATACAAGGATCCATCATAAGGCATAATACAAAGTGGCAACCAATACCCAAGCTCAAAAATCTCATGGGTATCATTGGTCTGCAACACTTCCTTGCTCAACAAAACTGATACAACTTTGATATGCTCTTCAAAAATGAGGGTATAACGTTGATGTTCTCCATGGCTCTAGGATGGAGCAAATATTTTGCAGATCATTCTCTCACATTGGCCATGTGAATTGACCAATGGTTGGTAGAAAATGATCCCTTTGTAGCCCTAATTAGTTTTGTGAATTGACTATGTGTCTTGAGGCTTGAATGCTTAGCCTTTATCTAGTCATGTGGATTGACTATGAGTGTCAGAAGGCTAGAGGTCACATTGCATTCTCCGAGAAGGAGTACTCTGAGGAGTGATCTATTCTAGTAGAGTGAGTTGACTTGTCTATGTGATAAGAGATTTCATTTCTGTGTTATAGACAAATTCTAAGCTAATGTTGTATTTGGCATTAGCTCTAAGAAGTGTCCAGAACTTATTAGAGTATGGTCAAATTAACGTTAGAGTTCTATTGAAGAATTTGATCGACATGTGAAGAGTTAGAGATCAACAAGGAGAACTTTTCTATGACGAGGAAATAACCAAAGAAGTCAAGAAAATCCATTGAAGAAGTCCCAAAGAAAGTGGAAGGAAAGAAAGAGCACAACTACCCCAACAAAAGGGGTAACTTGAACCTGGAAGACAAAAGCACAAGTCGGTCTCAAGAGTGAAAATCAAGTCAACTGAAGAATATGAATAGAAGTGTTCTCACACTTCATTTGACACATTCACATCACACATCTTCTTCTTTCAACAAGTGCGCACCTCCAAGGAAAGCCTAGCAAAGGAAATAAGCATAATTTGCAGTGCTCTCTTATTCTCTTGGAAGATTATCTACCCTTGTTAGGGTTTCTTGTGAAGGAGGGAAAACCTCATATTGTGCTAGGGCTCAACTTGATGTCTGGTTTGTACTTGGATTGGATTAATTTCTTAGAGAAAAGTTTGATGGGTTTTCTCCCGTTTGGGTTTTCGTGGGTACAATCTTTGTGTCTCTTATGTTTCAGTCATGTTTTATTACCGCTGTAAGTGAATACTGATTATGTAATGAAATTGTGGATGAAATAATTGTATGAAGAATTATTGTGAAATAATAATCAAGGATTCAAAATTGGATTAAAATTAAACATAGAACACCCCATACAACTTGTGCTATTACAAAGACAAGGAAGTTGAAAAAATGAGCATAATCTAACTTCACTTTGCATTAAATCAAGGGGTTGGTCCACCATAGAGACGAATACAAGATGGTCCAATAACGTACTTGCACAAAAATCAAAGAGCATAGAAGGAGAGAGAATGAGGCAAATTACTGCTACTGCCGATAAGAAAATCCCTCCTTCCTTGCTTTGATAACTCACTAAATAGCTTGGCCTGGAGGCCCTCATGCACCTTTCACTGACTGTTCTGACATGTGATGGGGAAGCACTGCTCCAGAAGAGATTTAAGAGGAAAGAATGTGCCCCCCTTCTGCTAGAGTTCATCTTGTCGTATGTGTGAGTTAAGTGCCCAATTGAACTGAGCTCGTCCTCGTGCGCTTCACACTGACCTTGTCATGCCCCCATCCCAATGAGTCTACTAGTTGACAATGTTTCACCCACCTACTAGTTCCCTAGGTTGGGGAGGAGACATTAAATCCTGCAATAAGGGAGCTATGGGACCCAAGAGAACCTTAGTTTGTCATTTACACATTAATTTGGGTCATACAAATAATAAATATGGAGAAAATAAAGTGGCATTGCTTCCTAAGGACATTTGGAGGTTCATGGAGATGTTGGGTGGCTAGATTCTTCCTTACACATGTCATGACTTAACCCCAAATTCGAAATGATGAATGGTGGAACATTCTTGGAAGGTGAAGAGGTGTCAAATAGCATATCATGAACCCCAAGGATTCGAATGGTTAAGGAGGAGTAACTCCCCATAGAAGAGGAAGAGCCTAGGAAGCAACTAGGTGCCATTTGAAGAGAGATTCCTTGCGTTTTATGACAACAATGATGGAAGATTCTATGATAAGTCAGACCTAATTTCAGACTTGATTGTAGACCTATGACAATCTGACATGTCAGGGCTAAAAATAGCCTCTAAGATGGCGCAATTGGGGCTAGGTGCAAGCAATTCGAATTTGGAGGAAGATGAAGGGTTGAGGAGAAGGACAAGTGTCATGGAGGTTACTAAACATCAAGGATGAGTTGGAGGAAGCCTATGGGAGTGAATTCGACCTTAGAGGACCTTAGGAGGGTTATAAAAATATGTCATGAGGAATGAGAATGGATTTTGATCATTTTGAGATTTGCCTTTGGCATTTTGGAAAGCACTAGCTTGTCCATTGCACGTTGAGTGCTCACTTACCCTGTTAGTGAGACAATTTCGAGAGGGTGAGATTCTCATCCAAGTTGGCTATAGGAGAGGCCACCTTGACCTCTCATGTGGAGCTTAATGGAGTGGTTTTACTGTATATAGAAGGCTTCTACTGTTCATGGCCCATCTCTCCTCCCATTCTCTCAATCCTCACTTCAATATTTCCATATTTCTCTATGATGGCGCACTTGTGCAAATGGTGGTTCCACCCCATTGAGTCTAGTTGATGCCCAAGCATGGGTGAATGATTTATGGCTTTGTAATATGTATTCCATCCTCTCTGTAAGTCGAAATCAGTAGAAATATATATGCAAATGTCCACATTTCCAAGCTTGGTTGTGACTAGTTTCCATATGTTGATTTCCCATTTCAATGGAGTTGTATATTCGATGTATGTTGCGACTTGGCTCTGATGTATTATGCTGTTAGTGAGCTATTAATATGCTGTTAATGGTCCATATTCATTATGCTCTATTCTGAACCATTATATACACCATTTGTGAGTCGAAGTTGAGCTTTTACATGTCATTTCCCTTAAGCAAATATCACTGAATTTATGCATTCGAATATGAAGCTTTACACCTCTGTTGCAGAACTCTTAACCATACCAAATGACAATAAATGAAGCCTAATAACAGTCCCCATACTTTGTTTGACAAGTTGGAGGGTCGCATAGGACTTGGAGAGCCATTTTTGCTCACGCCCTAGGGGGAATTGCATCACAAATTACTAGTAATTTTACCATTTTTGCCAATGTTCCCAAATCAAGTTGCATTTTTCTATATCCTGTCATAAAGTTATCAGAGAGTCAATTTAGTGGTCCTAAGACTCCCCATATTAGTCCCTACCAAATTCGAGACCCTCTTGTGCCATTCGACTCCCCTAGAGTCAAAACTAGGCAAGGCAATTTTTCCCCAAATTCCGACTTTGTTGGGAATTTTCGAATTGGGTCATTACAGTGGTATCAGAGCATGATCTTAGCACCTGTTAGAGTTTTATATTCATGTTTTCTGATGATGATGACCTCCCTCCATTAGAAACTGAGACTGGAGACCTTAATAGTGAAAGGGGAGGAAGTGGAGAAGTTAATTCTTTTTACAAGGAAATTAAGGCAAAACTAGGACTGGGAGATATGGATGACAAAGAAAATAATGAGGACCTTAAAACATTCATTAAGGCAACTCTTGAAGGCATGACCAAACATTTTATGCAAGGGTTCGAATTGTTGGCTAGCCAACTTGGGGCAAGTCAGAATGCGAGAGTAGTAATAGTTCGCCCCATGATTAGAGGAAGACCCATGGGGAAACCATTTTCGAAGACTGGACCTCATAACCGACCTCATGAGTTCAAAAATCAGAATGGACCTGCAATACCTAAGTTTTAAGAGTCCAAAAAAGGCCCTTACACTACTTATGATGTGAGAGAAGCAACAAAGGATTGACAGCAACTAAGTGATGATTGTAGGAAAGTCCTACCTTTCGATCAGTTCATTAAAGCCCATCTTCAGTTTAAGCAAGGAGGAAATGAGAATAGGACACCTCCTCTTAATCATGAATTAAAGTACACCATGGGCAAAGTAACTATTCCTTCCTTTGATGGTTCCTCACAAATGTCTGCTAGTGCTTGGTTGCAAAAATTAAGTGTGTATTTTCAGTTAAATCCTATGGTTGAAGAAGATGCATTGAAAATGGCCATTTTGCATCTTGAAGGGGAAGCTAGTGATTGGTGGTTCCATGGTCTTAGAACCTTGGGAAATGATCAGATTTTATCTTATGAGGGTTTCTCCAATGCATTAATGGAGAGATTTGAGATGAAAGACCCCGAACTTCCTTTCAAAGAACTAGCACAATTGAAGCAAGTAGGAACACTTGAAGCATATATGTTATAGTTTGAAAAGATTTCAGTAATGGTTTCTAATGTATTTATGGCTAGGTTAGTTTTATTATTTACTGAAGGATTGACATAACCTTTGAGAGGGATAGTGAAATCCCACAAGCTAGCCACATTGAAGGATGCCATGGATTTGACAAGAGATTTGCAGAATGTATTGCCAAGAACCAAATACCCCCCCAAGCCAAATTTCCCTTCCAAGTTCAAGGAAGGTAAGAAACCATGGAAAAAGGACTCCTCTACCAAAGAAAATAAAGGAGGACCAAGCAAAGAAGAACTTAGAAGAAAAAAGCTATGCTTTACATGCCAACAACCTTGGGTTCCGAGATATAGATGTGCCAAGGGGAAGGCACACTACATTGAAGTTTTTTCTAAAGATGATGAAGAGGGGGAGGGGGAGGAGGAGGAAGAAGCATAACTTGCAACCCAAGAAGAGGGGTATGAAACAACAGAAGAAGAACAATCCACTCTTGATACAGGAAAAATTGCAACACTCTCAGGGGTACCTAGATTCCACACCTTGAAGCTCAAGGGTAACATACAAGGCCAAAAGGTCATGGTTTTAGTGGATGGAGGAGCCACTCATAACTTCATAGATGCAGTCTTGGTGGAGAGGAGAATGTTACAAGTTGAAACTTTTGATGCTTTCACAATCATCATTCTAGGTAACAATTCTATGGACTGCACTAAATGGATTCCAAAGCTTCAAGTTACTCTAGGAGATAGAATAATTATTGATTAAATATGAGAGGGTTTTTGGAGACCTCCCCCAGGAAGACCACCAGACAAAGGGGTGGAGCATACCATTGAGTTAGAGATTGGAACACAACCTATCAAACTGCAACCCTATAAACACCCCAAAAGGATTCGAGATGAGATTGAGGAGGCCATTAAAAAGCTTTTGGAGTTGGGGCTCATAAGGCCTAGTTCCAACCCATATGCTTCTTCAGAGGTTACGGTAAAGAAAAAGGATGGAACTTTGAGGATGTGCATTGATTTTAGAGCATTGAATAAGAAGACGGTGAAGAATAGATATCCCATCCCAGGGATTGATGAGCTCCATGGAGCCAAGTTCTTCTCAAAGATTGACCTTAGATCTGGTTATCATCAAATTCGAATGAGGAAAGAAGACATACCAAAGACTGCTTTCAGATGCCACTATGGTCACTTTGAGTTTGTTGCCATGCCCTTTGGCTTGACAAATGCACCTGCCACATTCCAATCATGCATGAACAATATCTTCCACAAGCAAGTTTGTAAGTTTGTACTAGTTTTCTTTGATGACATTCTTATTTACAGTGAAACTTGGAAGGAACATTGGCATCATCTAGAAGAGGTATTAAAAATTCTGAATTATCAATCTTTGTTTGCTAAGCTGTCAAAATGTGAATTTGGTTTGCCAGAGCTCTTGTGTCTTGGACACATCATTGGTCAAGATGGTGTTAAGGTGGATATGGAGAAAATAAGAGCCATTATAGAGTGGCCTCGTCCCAAAAATCTCATTGAATTGAGAGCATTCTTTGGAATTTGCACCTACTATAGAAAGTTTGTGAAGGGGTTCTCCCAACTCACTTCACCTCTCACTGATTTGACAAAGAAAGATGCTTTCCAATGGCATGAAGGGGCTGAAAAAACTTTCCAAAGAATGAAAGAGGTAATAAGCAACTGTCGTATTCTAGCCTTGCTTGATTTTTCTAAACCATTTGTCTTGGAATGTGATGCATGACGAGAGGGGATTGGAGCAGTCCTAAAACAAGGAAAACACCCTATAGATTTTGAGAGTAGGAAGCTACAACCACATGAGAAGCTTTACTCCATTTATGATAAAGAAATGCTAGCCATCATGCATGCTTTGATCAAGTTTAGACAATACTTGACGGGAAACAAATTTGTGGTCAATACTGACCATAACAGCTTAAGGTACTTCCTCACTCAAAAGGATCTAAATGAAAGGAAACAAAAGTGGGTGAGTAAGATTCAAGCATTTGACTTTGATATTGAATATGTGAAGGGTAAAAATAATGTTGTAGCTAATGCCTTATTTAGAAGACCTTCTATTTCTCTAATGGATGTAGCAGAAAATTGGAGAGCCACATTGGAAGTAGAGTATGCCAAGGATAAGTTTTCTTGTGAAATTTTTGATGGGACTAACCATGATGATATGTATAAGGTTTTGGAAGGAATCATCTACTACAAAGATATAATCTATTTGGTCCCTAGTTCGAGTTTGAAGAAGAAAATTTAAAGAAAGCTCATGATTCTTCTCTAGCTGGTCACCCCGGTTTCTTCAAGACATACCGAATGTTGAGAGAAATATTCTCATGGAAAAGGTTGAAGGATGTTGTTCTGAAGCATGTTGATGAATGCCCCACATGTCAGCAAAATAAAGTGGAGCACACTCATCCAGCTGGTCTCTTACATCCCTTGCCTATTCCAGAATAAAAATGGGAGAGCATTTCCATGGACTTCATCACTGGTTTGCCCAAAGTATTTGGTAAGGATTGCATATTTGTGGTGGTGGATAGGCTCACTGAATTTGCTCATTTCTTTGCTGTTACTGCCACTTTCACTGCTGCACAAGTGGTTGAACTATTTTTTAAAGAAGTTTTCAGATTGCATGGGATTCCTAAGAGCATTGTTAGTGACAGATATAGCATATTTTTGAGTGCATTTTGGAAAGAACTCTTCAAAATGGCGAGGACAAATTTGACACCTAGCACAAGCTATCATCCACAGATTGATGGCCAAACAGAGAGGGCGAATCAATGGTTGGAAGGCTACTTAAGGAACTATTTTAGTAGGCAACAAAAAGCATGGATATAATGGTTGCATTTGGGTGAGCTTTGTTACAATACTAATTTTCATATGTCCATTGGCATGTCTCCTTTTAAAGCACTCTATGGTTATGATGCATCCACTTTTATTGACCATATTTTTGGTGATAATAGTGCTTCAAAGGTTAAGGATTGGATTAAAGAAAGTCAAGAAATTTTAAAGGTTTTGAAAGATAACTTGCAAGTTACTCAAAATCAGCAAAAACAATATGCAGACAAACATAGAGTGGAGAGGCATTTCCAAGTGAATGACTTGGAGTATTTGCGGTTGCGGCCCTACAAACAAATCACCATAAAGGGTAAAGGTTTAGAAAAGCTCAAACCAAGGTTTTATGTTCCCAACAAAGTGATTCGAAAGGTTGGAGAAGTGGCCTATGAATTGGAGCTTCCCATGGGAAGCAAAATTCATAATGTATTTCATGTTTCATGTCTGAAGAAGGTTATAGGGCAACATATTTCAGTTTATGATACTTTACCTCCTTTGAATGATGAAGGACAACTTGTTCTCATTCCATACAAAATATTGAGAACAAGGGAGAGAAGGTTAAGAAGCAGAACAATAAAAGAATAATTAGTACAATTGAATGATTTGCCTAGTGAGGAAGCCACTTGGGAATATGAACAAATTTTGCAGCATCCAAACTTGGCATTGCTTGAGGACAAGCAATATTGGGTGGGGAGGACTGTCATGTTCCCATCCCAATGGGTCTACTAGTTGAAAATGTTTCACCCACTTACTAGTTCTCTAGGTTGGGGAGGAGGCATTAAATCTTGCAATAAGGGAGCTATGGGACCCAAGAGAACCTTAGTTTGTTATTTACACATTAATTTGGGTCATACAAATAATAAATATGGAGAAAATAAAGTGGCATTGCTTCATAAGTATATTTGGAGGTTCATGGAGACCTTGGGTGGCTAGATTCTTCTTTACACATGTCATGACTTAACCCCAAATTCGAAATGATGAATGGTGGAACGTTCTTGGAAGGTGAAGAGGTGTCAAATAACACATCATGAGCCCAAGGATTCGAATGGGTGAGGAGGACTAACTCCCCATAGAAGAGGAAGAGCCTAGGAAGAAACTAGGTGCCATTTGGAGAGAGATTCCCTGTGTTTTATGATAACAATGATGGAATATTCTATGACAAGTCAGACTTGATTACAGACCTATGACAATTTGACATGTTAGGGCTAAAAATAGCCTCCAAGAGGGCACATTTGGGGCTAGGTGGCAACAATTCGAATTTGGAGGAAAATGAAGGGTTGAGGAGAAGGACAAGTGTCATGGAGGTTACTAAACATCAAGGATGAGTTGGAGGAAGCCTATGGGAGTGAATTCGACCTTGGAGGACCTTAGGAGGGTTATAAAATTATGTCACGAGGGATGCAAATGGATTTTGATAATTTTGAGATTTGTCTTTGACATTTTGGAAAGCACTAGCTTGTCCATTGCACGGTGAGTGCTTAATTACCTTGCTAGTGAGCCAATTTCGAGAGAGTGAGATTCTCATCCAAGTTGGCCATGGGAGAGGCCAACCCGACCTCTCATGTGCTGCTTAATGGAGTGTTTTTATTGCAGGTATGAGGTTGCTACTGTTCATGACCCATCTCTCCTCCCATTTTCTCAATCCCCACTTCAATATTTCCATATTTCTTTATGATGGCGCACTTGTGCAAATGGTGGTTGCGCCCCATTGAGTCCAGTTGATGCCCAAGCATGGGTGAATAATTTATGGCTCTGTAATATGTATTCCATCCTCTCTGTAAGTCGAAATCAACAGAAATACAAATGCAAATATCCACATTTCCAAGCTTTGTTGTGACTAGTTTCCATGTGTTGATTTCCCATTTCAATGGAGTTGTATATCTGATGTATGTTGCGACTTGGATCTGATGTTTTATGCTATTAGTGAGCTATTGATATGCTGTTAATGGTCCATATTCATTATGCTCTATTCTGAACCATTATATACACCATTTGTGAGTCAAAGTTGAGCTTTTACATGTCATTTCCCTTAAGCAAATATCATTGAATTTATGCATAAGAATATGAAGCCTAACACCTCTGTTGCAGAACTATTAACCATACCAAATGACAGTAAATGAAGCCTAATAACAGTCCCCATACTCTGTTTGACAAGTTGGGAGGGTCGCATAAGAGTTGGAGAGCCATTTCTACTCACCCTAGAGAGAATTGCATCACAAATTACTAGTAATTTTACGATTTTTGCCAATGTTCCCAAATCAAGTTGCAGATGCCTATAACCTGTCATAAAGTTATCAAAGAGTCAATTTAGTGGTCCTAAGACTCCCCATATCAGTCCCTACCAAATTTGAGACCCTCTTGTGCCATTCGAATCCCCCAGAGTCAAAACTAGTCAAGGCAATTTTTCCCCAAATTCTAACTTTGTTGGGAATTTTCGAATTGGGTCATTACATACCTCATGTACTTCACCTTTGACCTCGTGTTCTTCATCTTGTTGCATGGTTGAGTTAAGTGGAGCAATTTTCATGCTTGCACCTTGTTTAAGTTTAGTACTCTAGTCTCCTGCATGCTCTCTAGGTTTGTCACTTGTCGCTACGGGAGACCATCACATGTTGCACATGTATTGATGTCACATGTCGTGCATACACTAATGTCACAAGTCACACATGCATGCAAAAAAATAGGAGGTAGTTTGCATGTTCATGTATGTGTCATGCAAAAACATGCATATGCCATGCAACTCATGCAACTCAAACCGTAACTTCCAAAAAATAGAATTATCTCACATGTCATCTAAAAATAGCTCACTGAAATCTTGAGCTTGCAAGGATGTCAAAAGTAAAATCATCTCTAATGTGCGGACCTCCAAATTCCGTCTCTTAAAAAATAGGAAAACTGCTAAAAATAAACATCTTCAATATTGATGAAAACCCTGTGAAATGCCTTTGACTCTGAAACTGAATCAACCTGCATTTGGGCCCTGTGGGAACCCATAAAAATTCTCTCTCTAGAACAAGTTTGGATATCAATTAGATGAAATAAGTGGACTCTTGACTCTCCAAATTTGCATATGGTCAGTTCTAGGGGTTAACACGACTCAAGAGAGATTTAAAGGATTAACTTTAAAGATTACTTAATCATCCATGAATCATAAACCATTAAGCATAACTAAATCACAAAATGATAAGTTAAAAATCAGCAACCCATAATCATATAGTGAATTTGCTAAGGAAACAAGCCACTTGTTGCAAATAAAAATGATCGATAACCATGGGGAGTAAAAAAGACCATGTCAAGTATGCTCCATAAAAGTATTGACCAGTAAAAGATTGTTGTTATATAGATGAGCAAGGTAAGTGTGAATAACAATGAAGTAAAGCCCTTAAGACGATAAAATTGGCACTTAACCACCTAAAATTTTTAGTGAAAATTGTGATTTATGATGACAAATGTTAAGCATGACAACAATGAATGGTTTCCTATTGTTGGTTTTGCCAACAAAACCATATCCTTTTATTCATAAATAAAGCAACAAATAAAAAGAAATATCTTGTAGAAAATTAGTGGTTGTAACCTAAGTCACCTTGGTACGAGTTTGTGTTCGAATTCGATATGAATGAAATTTGCGAAAAAACCGTTTAGCAATTTTTTTTGGATAAAATTGGTCATTAAATTCAAATCTCTCTCTCTCTCTCTCTCTCTCTATATATATATATATATTTTTTTTTTTTCGAAGGAAAAAATCTTTTTATTCATATAGAATATGACACAAACTGATTTGTGACCTGTCCATTTTGCTACTCCTCTACCTCGATGACCCCTGGTTGCAATTCTAGAGCCATTTTGGATAAATAATCTGCTTCTATATTCGACTCTCTGTATACGTGTGTAAAAGACATAGATGTTGGACACGATGGCCACACTGAGAGGGGGGGTGAATCAGTGTGAGAACTATTTTAAACCTTTTTACCTTTTTTTAATCAATGAGAGTATATCAAGCAATATGTCATCAATTGCATAATCAAATTCATCATGAGTCATAAGTACAACATCACATCAAAAGAGAAACAAGAATATTTGTAATTTTGATCTTTATTTATTGTACATGGAAGACTACAATCTTCTCGATTACAATCAGCACCAACTGATAAAAAGAGCACCAATTCTCATAATAGGACCTAATCTGGTTTTCTTAGCTCCAACTAAGAAGGGTTTGACGAGTTCAATCCTCAAGTGCAAAATTCTACTTGCAAGCAATCCTATACCCCAGCTGCTCAACCAACCTCTGCTGCTCATTACTGCTCAATACTGCTGGTCAGTCACTCTCTTCTTGCTCAATTTGGTCATCAATTCCTGCTCTTCATCAACGCTGCTTGGTCAATCTGCTCATGTCATATCACCATCATCAACAAGTATATCAGTATGTATGCATCAAGTATGCATCATCATCATCAAAGTCAGTCTGAGCATAAGATCACCAACAAGGTCTTTAACATCATCATAGGGTACGCTTCATCAAAGTGCACAATGCATGTCATCATCAAGGTCTGTATACATCTGAACATTCAATCACAAAAGTCTGCTCATCCCAAGACTTCAAGGTTCTGCTCTTGCTGAGACTTCAAGCTCAGCGAATCTACTATCACCCCATCATATAATGCTATCAAATCTGCTTACAACGAACTATTCATGCCAATATACTATTCATCCATATTATGCCAAACATCAAAAGAATTCTTGAACTTGCTTGTTTATACACAAACCTCAGATATTTAGCACAATAAACGGTCATTCCTCTAGTTGCCATACATTTTTCCTTTGTACTCAAAACATTGAGTCATCAAATCGCTGTAACAACATTCTTATACCTGCAAACTTCTTGTAGTAACTTTAATGCAGACTTCCTGTAGCTACATGAGACTAAGGGCTGATTTGTAACTTGTTTGAAGAATTATAGTTCAGACTTCACATGAACAGGGGATGATGCTAAACAAACTCCAACATGATCATATGATGAACCATCAAAGTAGCATACCTTTATATGTTACTGTTTCATTCTTTTGACCTTCAGATGCTTGAACTTGGATGCATTTATAAGTTCTATTGTCACCTGAGGTGTATTTTCAGATGCCTTAAATCAGACCTTAATAAAGCTATCTTAGTACCCCTTTTCGCAGCCTTACTTTCTTCAAGCTGCCCTCTCTTCTTCCACTGTGCTGCCTCAAGATGAAATTTGATCAGATGCCTCAACAAACAATCCTTAAGACTTTCCAAAAACAGACTTTAACTAATCCTTTAAGAACAACTTCTGAACAGTTCATAAAGTGTATAGACAGTCCTCAAAAACCAGTTAAGATGTTGCCTTCAAATCTGTGCAAGACCCTGTCACAAAAAGACTTCAAAAATATACCCAAACAACCCCAAAACATGCCATAGACTTGTCATCTAGTAAGCTCTTCAACTCTATTCTTAGTCCCTGTAAAACAAAGGATCAAACCCAAAAAGAAATCTCAGCTTTAATCTGCAATTTCGCCCTTCTTTCACAGAGCATGTCCACACCCACAGACCTCAGATATGTGCCTTATTATCTTCCACGTTCACTTTGTTGGATATACTGTAGAGCTGCTACAGTGAACAATGTAAACACGGGCTGCTACAAATGTTTGGTCAAACTTTGGAGCAGCAACACCAACATCAAAAAACTCGGACTGTTCCCCTTGGGCTTGTCTAGATGCTGAGAAAATTCGGCTGTCAAGAGGTCTACTGCTGCTGCAAATTTGAACTGTACATACCCTAAAAAATCTAAACCCAAAAAAAATTGTTCTCTGCAAATTTGGCTCTTCAAAATAATGCAGTCACTGCTCCTTCGCTGTAGCTGCCTCGGTCCACGAAATTGCAGAGCAACTTCTAAAATTCACCATTAAAAAATGAGAGCGTATGGCTCTTATTTATACACATTTCCATGTGTGTGTGTATATATATATATCTTTTAATGGAGCCGACTTGTCAAAAATACATTTTCATTTTTATTTATTTTGTATTTTAAATTTTAAATTTGAATTTGAATTTGAATTGGGGCCGACCTTTAACAAGTGAGTTTAATTCTTTTAATTTCTAATTTCCGGTCAACTCTTCCTCAAACTTCAACCTTACCATTTAAAAAATGTTTTTAGGATTGCATGTATTATTTAATCTACATTCTTCAAAGTCATTCTTACCATTTATACGTCATCTTCAATGGTCATCATAAAGCAAGGGTATGCTGCACCTTATTATGGTCAACCTGATCATTCAAATGTTTATCCACAAGTTATCTTTAATGATCATCATGTCACTCTAATCAAGAGGATTAAGAACATCATACCCACACATATATGAGCCAAATCATCTTTATCTAACCATGTCAAGTGGGCTCCATGACCTTTGCAAGGGCTTCAAGGTCTTCATCAGGTGTTCCATAATATGTCAAAGACCATACATGGTCATCATCATCATATAAGAGCTCGATGACCCCAACAAGGGTTGCAAGGTCATCAAACCACTAAGTGTGGGTTCAAGGACTTCTTCAGGGCTTCTTCATCAAGCAAGGGGCGTCGTGGGCTTCTTCAACCACCTCAACCACATCGGGAGACCCTCAAGGGTCAAGATCCATCATGACATCACCTGTGGGGTACTTGGGTCTTCTCGTGGGTACTATGATACCATCAGAGCATGAATGGCCAACGAATGAGTCATTAATGCTTCTCCAACCCATCTAGGGTTTCTCCAACTTGCATCAAGGCTTCAAGACTTTCTCCAGTGTCTTCAGCACCATCAACAGGGTATTCAACATCTTCAACAAGGTAGTGGCTTCAAGATCCATCCTTGTGGGTACAGGGACCTTGTCAACTGGGTACAAGGTGCTTCAAGGCACAAACCCACTTTGTAAGGGATCCAAGGCACTACAAGTAGGACTTGGTGGCATCAAT
Organism: Pseudotsuga menziesii; assembly: GCA_001517045.1. NCBI lineage: Eukaryota > Viridiplantae > Streptophyta > Pinopsida > Pinales > Pinaceae > Pseudotsuga > Pseudotsuga menziesii. The sequence goes on along the minus strand of LPNX010950522.1, from coordinate 138,069 downwards.
GACAACCTGTGGAGCCATTGCAAGTCCATGTTGGAATCAATGACAATTTCATCAACAATCTCCCCCTTTGTCATTGATGACAACAAATCATGCTCCCCTTGTGAGCATGCTCCCCTTTTGTCTTCATCTCTCTCCCTTTGGCATCAATGGCAAAGGGTGTCCACATATCTGTATCTAAAGGTATTGATCACTAATCATTGCTCCCCCTGTCAATATGCACGATCCTAGGACCTGTCTGTCTGCCTTGAGTAATCATCCTTTCTCCTTTGAGTTCATCCTCCAGGCTCATGAACTCAAGGTGTGCTAAGGTCTTTGAGAGACCTTACACTTGGCTTGCCATATGGTAGCCATCTTACTTGCTCTGATCAACCTCTCCTATCTGCAACTGCTTGGTCTTCTTCATCTATACTTGTTTTTTGGCATCTGACCTTTCAACATTTGTTTCTTCATCTGTACTGGTTTTCCTTAATGGTCCGTATATGAAACTTCTCAAGGGTTGTTTTCGTGTACTCCAACAGTCTTGAGCTTTGTGCCCAAGGCCACTGCAACTATAAAACTTCATCGTACGACAGTGTGCAGCAATGTGATCAACGTGTTTACATGTCCAACATCTGACTGAGTTGTTGGAAATTCCAACACTTCTTTGATCAACTTCATGTCTTCATATCTGAGAGTGTCCCTGATTGTAGGCCTTTGTCTTTTGATCTTCAAATCTTCCTGCATTGGTCTTCTTCCGAGGTTCATTGGTTCTTCTCGCAGATGTGTATGAAGGACTCCTGGATTTACTTCTTTGACTTGCACATTCTTGGGCTTTGTGACCAAACCCACTGCATGTGTAGCATCTCAATGTGTGACATGTGGCAGCAACATGTCCAACTTGATTACATGTCCTACATGTAATTGAGTCATTGGGCCTTCCACCACTTCTTCCGTAGAGTCTACAATCCAAAGCTTTATGACCAAAGCTATGAAACCAGATTCGTCCAAAAGGGCCTGCGTGTTTCGTGTCCGCGTGTCGGACATGGACACGCTGACAAAGCGTCCGACACGTCTTTGCAGCTTGTCCTGGTTTCGGACATGTGTGTCCGAGGACTGTCAGTGCGTGTCCGGAAAATAGGACACATTTTCCACTAAAAAAACGCCCAGAATTGCTTTAAATCAAAATTTTCACTT